>JBBPBO010001985.1:54908799-55012665 GCA_037974295.1 Cicer cuneatum | reverse complement strand
AAAAAAAAAAAAAAAAAAAAAAAAAATGTATTGAACAAATATTATTTATATACTTGAAAGATATACACAATCAGACACAATAGAGATCGATAATTAAGTATGAATATTCAAAGCTTATGAAAAAATAGAAGTTGAACCTGGACAAAAATATATTTTGAACGTTGAAATGATGGAGATGCCACAATAAAAACTTAATTTGTAAACTCCAGATTTTTGATGAGCACTAAAGGAAAGATGGTTTGTGAAATAAAAATAACGTTAGAGGAATAGAAGAAAAGATTAGAGGAATCCATAGTTTATTTTTATTGTAATGGGAAAAAAAATAGAACGATAAAGAGATGAAGTAATGAGTTAGTGGTAATGCATTATGAGAAGTATATTATTAGTATAACCATTAAAAGATTTCTTGTTTATAACTCTTTAGTAACGTAAAAGATAACATTAGTAGGAAAATAAGTTACATTAAATGTGTGTTTTCTTTATAATTATCATAGATAAAAAGACGAGAAAAATAGAAAAAATAAAAGTAATAAAATATAAAAAATTAAGAGAAAAAGAAAATAAAAAATGAAATTTTATTTTTTAATAGTAAAAAGACATGTTTAATTCTTGAAAATATAATGTGTTAAAAAGTTAAATTGAGGTAAGATGGTAATAGATAGTAGATATAATAATATTCTAAAAATTAGGTTTGTTATTTGTGTTTTTACGCTCACTTCAATCGTCTCTCTTACTATTCCATCTACCCTTTCACCCAAAACTCCAAACCATCCTGACTCAAGACCACCGACCTGCTACTTTCCGGCAGCGTTTTCCGGCAACCCGACATTGTCCTTCCTTCTTTATCAATCGTTTACTTCTGGTTCGTTTCTATTCATACTTACCAAGTTTTTTTTTTCTCTCTTTTTTATTCTTCTTTTATGTTGTTTCAATGGTTGTTTTGATTCTTATTTTGAACATTTTAGTTTTGTTTTGATTGTTTTTTGGCGTGTTGTTTCATTGAATTATTGTTCTTCTATTATGTTGATTTTTTTCAAACATCGTGCCTATTTTGTGAAGCAGAGGAGAAGGGTTTTTTTTCTTCAAAAATTGTGACTTGATTTTTTTCTCTTATTTGAGATTGATTTTCATGTGGTTTTTGTACTGTAGCCTTGAAATCTTGACTTGCAAATGATTTTTTAAAGAATCTTCATTATGCAAGCTATGAATTGTTTTTAAGAATGATTGTAATGTAGACTTATCCCTGCAAAACCTTCCCCTCCAAAGCCCTTCTAAATCCTCCTCCCAAACATACCCTAGGCTATTGAAGGTTTTGTTTATGTTTATGTTTGCGATCGTTAAGCTATTTCAATTTATGTTTATGTTTGCGATTCTTAAGCTATTTTGTGTTTCAGTTTCAGTTTATGTTTGTAGTATGATTGTTTGTTATCCTTAAACTATTGAAGGTTTTTGTTTTCCTTCTTTTCATCTATAAAAATTATGTCCACACTAGAAAAACGTTACCATGAATTTGTATCAGTTTGCAATACTATTTATTTATTTTTAACATATTTTAAATCAATTTTTTACGTGAAAAGTATAAATGTTTGTATAAACCGGCCCCCGGCCCGAAAAACCCATAGCCTGCAAAGGCCCAGACCTGGACAGCAAAATTGAAGCCCATTTTCCACCCTAGGTTTTTTGACCCGGTCCGGAAAAGCCCAAATCCAATGCAGGCCGGATAGCCTGATTTACCAACTCTAACAAATCCCATCAAAATTTGCCAAAACCACACATTCATCTTGTGAATGTATTCAACCAAAAGGGTATGCCCTTCATTTCTCAGTGATGAACTTATCTTCATTTTTTTTAATTTGTGCTTTATTGCCTTTCAATTTTTGGATGAATTGCTTATCTGCTGTTGCATAAAACCCTAAAAACTCAGCAAAATCAAATCTTTAACTAGTTATCTTTAAAGGGTCGTTTCTGAATGTTGTTTCAGGGTGTTCTGTTCTGTTCAATGCGTCATACTTTTTTATTTCTTCCACTTTTTGGAAGAGTTTTAGATTCTTGTGTACGGAAAAAAGTTTGGTTTTTTGTTGTACCCTAATGGAGACGGAGATGGCTACAGTTGAATCAATAGAAAAGATTCCTTTGCAAGACCCACCTGAAGAAGAGTTCTCTTCTGCTGACTTAACTTGGACCAAGTTTGGGAATGCTGAACACCATGATGAGGTTGCCCTTATTCCTTATGACAGAGTCGATGCTTTTATAATTGGTGAGTGCTGTAACGTGTTGTGCCCGACTCGGTTTCATATCGAGAGAGGAAGGAAACGAACTATTGGCACCTTGAAGGAGTACAAGGATGATGAATATCTTGAGTACAGGCTGTGAGTTTCTGCTTTGCTTCTTACAATTTATTCTTAATTATTTTGAACAAGGTATAATATGGTTTTTACTGTTCTGATTGTGTGATCAGAAGATTGTTTGACTTTTGTGACAATTTTTTAAAAATTTTGTAGAATTTTCTTGCTTGTTTAGTTTGTTTATGGTAGAGTATTAGAATTTGGTAGGGTGAAATGATCACATGTTTCCCCATGTAGAAAATTTGATCCTTGTTAGGTTCCTTAATGCTTTCACATCTTTGTAAGTTACAGCCATTCTTTTTGTTGGCGGGAATTTCAAATCAATAGTACTAGTAAACTAATAAATTGAAACTAAAGTGATCATGTGCACAATCAGTATTGCAATGCATATCTTGTCATGTTGCACTCTGTTCTCTGTGAAGGTACTGGTTGAATGATCAGAAAATTGTGACTTATGACATTTGTTGAATTTTTCAAGCAATTTTTTGCTTTTTTTTTGCAGTTTGTTTTTGGTGGATCATTGGAAATTAGTAGTGTGAAATGATGTCATGTTTTCCTTTTAGAAAATTTTATCCTTGTTAAGTTTCCTAATGTTATCTATGATCATAAGTTTGAAGTTTGAACCATTTTCCTTTTGCTGTCCTGAATTTGGAATCATTAGCATACTGGCAAACTAATAATTTGATACTTAAGAAGTCATGTGCACAATCAGGATTCCAGTACTTATGTTGTCGTGTTGAATTTTGTTCCTTGTGAAGGTACTGGTGCTCGTTTGGCCCAGAAAATTATGGGGAGGGTGGAGGGATATTACCTAGTCGGAGATACCGACTTAATACCCGAAATCGTGCTGCTAGACCTCAATCAATGCGGGGTTGTACCTGTCATTTTGTTGTCAAACGTCTTTATGCCCGTCCGTCACTTGCGCTTATTATATACAATGAGAGGCGTCATGTTAACAAGTCCGGTTTTGTCTGCCATGGACCACTTGATAGAGACGCCATTGGCCCTGGTGCCAAAAAAATTCCATATATATGCAATGAAATTCAGCAGCAAACAATGTCCATGATATATCTCGGCATTCCGGAAGAGAATATCTTGGAGAAACACATTGAAGGAATTGAGCGATATTGTGGTTCAAATGCAAAAGTCAATAGCCTTGCTTCTCAGTATGTTCACAAGCTAGGCATGATTATCAAAAGGTCTACCCATGAGCTAGATCTTGACGATCAAGCTAGTATCCGCATGTGGGTTGAACGTAATAGAAAATCTGTGTTTTTTCATCAAGATACTTCAGAGTCAGACCCCTTCATCTTGGGGATCCAAACAGAATGGCAGCTGCAGCAAATGGTTCGTTTTGGTCATCGCAGTGTTGTTGCAGCAGACTCATCCTTTGGCGTAAAGAGGCTTAAAGTAATTATTTTTTCTTCACGACCTTTAAGTTACACTAGATCTAATAGAATAATACTTATCTTGTTCACATTAAAGTATATTTTCAATCAACCTGACTTAGTTATCTTTTCCTGTTGGCAGTATCCCTTGTTCACACTACTTGTTTTTGATTCAAGACAACATGCACTTCCTGTCGCATGGATCATTACGCGTAGCTTTGCAAAGCCTGATGTGTCTAAGTGGCTTAACGCTTTAATTGACCGAGCTCGTAGTGTTGAGCCTGGATGGAAAGTCAGTGGATTTTTAATTGACGACGCTGCAGCTGATATTGATCTTTTGAGGCAAGATTTATTGCTTTAAAACGAGTTTGGTTTGAAGTTCTATATAGTTGTGTTTAATTGTCTTACTTTTATTGTTTGCTTTTACAGAGATATATTTGGTTGTCCTGTCCTATTTTCATTATGGCGTATACGTAGATCATGGCTAAGAAATATTGTCAGGAAATGCAATAATATTGAGGTTCAACGGGAGATTTTTAAGCGTTTGGGGACAATAGTGTACAGCATTTGGGGAGGCACAAATACATCAGTTGCTTTGGAACAATTCATGCTGGATTTTGTTGACCAAACTGATTTTATGGAATATTTCAAAGTCTCCTGGGTGCCCAAGATTGGTTAGATCCTTCTCCTCTTCTCTCTTGCATACACATACAAAATAAATGTTCGGATGGCGGAATATTATCATGCATATATACTTGAAAATCATATGTTGCAGCTGAAATGTTTTTGTCCTTTTGCTTTTGAAGTTTTGGGTGTAGTTGGTAGTCATTGATATGTTAACTTACTGTGTCCTTAGTCCTTACCTAAGAAGTCCGAATACATAGCACGATACCGATAAAATACGACACAACCAAGATATGTTAAAAGAATTATATGTAAAGTATTTGTGATCCCAACACATAGGCATAATTTCATATATTTCCCCTACCTAGGGACGGAGCTAGGAAAAATATTTAAGGGGGGCAAAAATTTAAACACATTTACAAGAGTACCTGAAGAATTTATATATGAATTAAATACGTACATATATAAATAAATAAATAAGGGTTACAAAAATTTTTACCCTATAAAATTTAAATGTTTTTGTTTTCAGTTGCAGAAATTTGTTATATAGACTAAAAACAAGACATTGAAATTTTATAGAGACTAAACTTATTTAACTCTATAACAAATGTTTTTTTGACTTCCTATATATAACAAATGTGGCATGAAAAGAAATGTGTAAATGTATAATCACTTGGAATTGGGATGCACTCTCAGAGTTGTGATGCATATACTAATACTATAGAGATGATATGAACTTGCATTTTAATAATAGAAGAGAGTGTCTCTCTCTAGGTGATAGAGCAGAGTAAACATTGTATCACTAGGGGTGCAAATACACAACTTTAGTATTACGAGGTCAGAATTTTTGATTCTTGGGGTGGCAACTGCCCCTAATATGTCCCTGCCCTACCTATGTCAAAATATATTATTTCTAATATGAATATGTCACAAACATACAATTTTGTATCTGAGAAGTATCGGCGAAAATATTTTCGAAGATGTATGTGACAACTATGTCTCTAGTTAGTAAGAAATATCAAAGATTTAGCTGAAATGTTGTCATTTTGCTTTTGCTTCAGATGTTTCTGGTGTAGTCGGTTAGTCATTGATATGTTAAATTACTGTCCTTACCCTTCTTCTGTTATGCAGAAATGTGGCTTTCTATGATGAGAAATTTTCCATTAGCAAGTCAGGAAGCTTCTGGAGCATTAGAAGCCTACCATGTTAAACTGAAAGCCAAACTTTTTGACGATTCACATCTTGGAGCGCTGCAAAGAGTAGATTGGTTAGTCCACAAGTTAACAACTGAGTTACATTCAAGCTACTGGCTTGATCGTTTTGCTGATGAAAGTGATTCTTTCCAGAATGTGAAGGAGGGATATATTGCTTCTACGTCGTGGCATCGAGCACTTCAAATTCCCGACTCTGCTGTCTCCTTAAACGATAAAGACCGTCTCTTTGCCAAAGTTGCAAGCCAGAAAGACAGTAGCTTAATACATATAGTGTGGAATCCGGGATCAGAATTTTCATTCTGTGACTGTTCTTGGTCTTTGCAAGGTAACCTTTGCAAGCATGTCCTCAAAGTAAACATGATTTTTGAAAATCTACAAGGTTGTCAACGATCAATGTCTTTTCAGTCGTTTGAAGAGGTTTTGATGGATCTGTGGAGGAAACCAGTGGATGATTCGTTTGCGTTGGACGTGTCATTAGCTTGGACTCACCAAATGCTAGATCAAATCCAAAAACTTGTTGAACTGAATAATTCTACTGATATTGGCACTGTAGTTAGCAATATGCCTCTGAAATGGGTTTCAAAGAAAGGAAGAACCTATAGTGGCAAAAGATCTTCAGTTTTAGTTACTCCCGGTAACCGTAACACAAACAGTGTTGTTGTTACACATAAGAAGAATCGGAAGCGAAAAAGATTGTCACGACTAAGATGACTGAGCATAGTTATTAGTTAAGAGATAGAATGGAAGAAACAAAAGCTATTCTGGTGCATATGTTTTGTTCAGCTTATATACCTGACAATACTTGTAGGCAATCACACCGGAAATGGTGTAGTGGTCGGTTTTACTTGAAAGCTGGAGGCCATTCTCAAAGTTTTTCATTTTTTTCTTTCTTTCTAATTTCCACACAATCATATGCTAGCATATTCATTTATTGAATCTTTTTTTATTGCACCATCTCCAACTTTCTAATTTGAAGTCCTTTTAAGTGCTTAGTTCACCGAGGAAGATAGATCTTTCTATGGATTATTTCTTTGTTTTTAGCTTTGATGTTCTTGTCTTGTTTATGAATTTGCTTGTTATGTACATATAAAATTTGTTCACATATAACTGGATATCAGTGGGGGCCAATATTTGGTCAAAGGAATACCTTGCTGCACTTGCACAATGAAATATTTTTACAATACTTTTTATTTACATATGCATTGATACAACTAATTATTGGTACAAAATGTGAATAGCCTCGATGCAAAAAAGCAGGTTACTGAATTTATCTATGTAAAGTTGTAACAAATGAAAGTTATTCTCACACCTTCAAATCTAAGTGGGGTGAGTTCAATTAAAATTTGAAAGGATTTTAAAAGACTTTTTTGTGATGGGATGTATTCAATCAAGATTTCTATACCTTCTTGAATGTATTTACGACTCTTTCTTCTCCTTCTATTTCTCTTCTTTCTTCCTCTTTTTATTTTTATTCTTGAAATGAGTAAGATTATTATTTTTTTTAACATTTTCTTATGTTACATGAATACATAATAAGTAAAAAAAAATTGTGGAGTAATTTTTTAAATTTTACATTTTTTATCCACTATTTAATTTTTTTCTTATTTATTTTTATTCACTCTTATAACTTTGAATGTTTCCTAAAAAATTAAATAAGTTATTGGAAATCTTATAAAAAAAAGTTTTTTTAAAATTTGCAAGACTTTTTTATGTCATTATAAAAGAGTCTTTAAAAATCTATAGGAACTCTTATAAATCTTTTAAAATCTTACATTGTCTTTTAAAATTTGTAAGACTTTTTTATGTAAAAAGAGAATCCCAATTCATTACTTTCTCTTATTACCCTAGCTGTGAGTTTTTTAGCATAAACACTTTAATTCTTTGATGTGTGATTATCAAAACATGTGTTATCTCTTCAGAACTTGCACTAATTCTGACTTGTATCATTTGTGATTTATTCATAAACTGAAACAATTTTGTTTGGTCGTTTGAGTCTTTCTAACTACCCTGTGTAAATTTTATCCTTTGCTAACCCCTTTGACCTTTGCCCTTTTTTTTTTGGTTACTAGCCACATTATAAGCCAAAAGATCTGATTTTAATTAAATCACCTTACTTAGAGTTTTGTAGGAAATTTTTGTCTCTAGTTTGGAGTTGCTCATATGATAGAAACCTTTTATGTTGGGGCTGGTGGTTATAAAAAAAAAGGAATCAAACAAAAATAAAAGGATAAAAAGGAGAAAAAAAACCAGTTTGTGTACTTTGAGTAATAACAACTTCTTGGTTCTTTTTGCCAATGTTTGAGAATCTCTACAATGAAAATGTGAAAAAAAAGAAAGAATAATTTGAAAATGTGTACCTAACTCCAAGTAGTAAAGTCTACTATCCCAAAACGTCATACCCTTACATAAGCCCCATTACAACTTGAAAGTCCTCTAAAAGTGTATGTGTTAGTTGCATTGTGATTGCTAACTATAATTTTTTAAAGCCTATGGTAGCATGATGCATGCTCTAGAATTTGAGTCATAAATTCATAACCTTTGCTAAACACTTGAGGAAATTTTGGTGAGATTGAGTGAAGAGAGAGTTGAACTTGATGAATAAATGTTAAATGAGTTGTTCTAGTTTTACAAATGGTGTTGTTTTTTTCATTTTTTTTGTGAGATGTAAGCAACCTTTGAGCATGATGAATGTTTTATAGTAGCTGAAACTTTGAGGATTAAGTTTGATTTGATTTGAGAAATTGAGTTTAAGATTGTTTTTAACTGTATCCAATTTGAAATTAATTGTTGCTTGGGGGGACAAGCAACATACTTAGTTTGGGGTTGTGATAATTTTTCATCATATGCATATTTTTTTTTTGTTTTTAGTTTTATTTATCTTCAATCATTAGTTAATTTAAGGAGTTATTTGATATAGTTTGTTGATTTTAGTTTTTTGTTTTAATTAAATGTTTATGTTCTTATTTCCTTGATTAAGTGAAGATTTTTCGTAGTTTTGCGTTGTTTTAGTGCAATGCTGGATTTTTGGTGAGAAATCAACATGATCTATGTGGAGTATTTTAGCTGTATTTGGAGTTGTAGATGTCCAATTGGAGTTTAACCAAGTGCAACTAAAAGCTAAAATCCATAGTCACGACTTTCATGAAGACACCGAAACCAAATTTGGACTCAAAAGAGAAGAAAAACATAGTAAAAGTAGACGATAAATGTTGTGTGCTGGAGCGCAAATGCTTGCGCATGAGGTGCATTTCTCAAGTATTTTGACATTCTGCTTCTGTCCAGGAGTGTTGGAGCACCCTTGGCATGCGCTGCGGCGTATAACGCGCTTCAAAATGCATAAGAAAATGTGTTTTTTTTTTCTTCTAACTTTCTAGGTATCTTTTTGGCTATTCTGAATGCGCTTCAAAATGCATAAGAAAATGTGTTTTATAACTTTCTAGGTATCTTTTTGGATATTTTGAAGTTTGGAGACTTGTGCCCTAGTAGAGAAACTCAAAGGAGGCTGGTTCTAACACTACTGAGGGAGTTTTATCAAGAATCATTCTTGAGTCTTTCTTGTAATTCTTCTTTAATATCTATTTTTTGTATCTTTGTCATGAGTAACTAAACTCTATTTGTTAGGGATGAGAGAAACAAGATGAAACCTTAATTTGTATGATTTGATTTCTAGTTATATGAATGAGTTCATTGAATTATTTTTCTCATTTATTTGCTTAATGCTTTTTATTGCTTGATCAACTTTAAATTGTTTTACGATTCGTACTTTGAAACGGAAGTGGACTTTACGAATGCTTAGAATGAGAAATTAATGATATTGTAGTATAAGAATAGATGCAGGTCATGAAACCAATTGAATTATTTGCATAGACAATAGTTTAATAAGAGAATTCTTGTATTGTAAAGGTTAATTTTAATCTTAAATCCACTAAGGAATTAGGGGTTACTTTGGAATTAAAGCTTCTGCCATGAAGGAATTAGGGCAAGACTAATAAAGAGAATTCAGTAATAGTTCAATAAAAGAATTTAGTAACTAAGATCCAATTAGAAACCAAAGTTGGATTCAAACTGAAACTCATCCCTAACATTTTTCTTATTCTTAAAAGTTCAATACTATTACTCTTGTTTGTTTCAAAATTTATTTCAATTAATTCAGAAACTTTATGTTCAATTTTAGTAATTAAACACAATTCAAAAATATAACGCAGTCCTTGAGTTTGACACTTGGTACTACCACTTTATTATTACTTGCAACGATTCAGTATACTTGATGAAATGCTATCAATTTGGTCAAAAATATTGTTCACAATAAGATATTGTCAAAATATTGTTCACAAGAAGATATGCTCATAATTTGTTCACAAAAGATATGCTCATAATTTGCTCACAAAAAGATATGCACAAAATTTGTTCATAAGAAGATACATTCAGAATTATTCACAAGAAGATACGCTCATAATTATTCGCAAGAAGAAACACTCATAATTATTCACAAGAAGATACACTCAGAATTTGTTCACAAGAAGATACATTCAGAATTTGTTCACAAAAAATATATATGATCTAGATTTTAGAAGGACAAAAGTGAAACCCTAATATATTCTATAAATAGATACTCAAGGCTGAAGAAGAAAGCACAAACTCATAACCTCAAAAATCCATACAATTTAGAAAAAATTTTGAGAGCTCAAATTTCCTAAGTATTCAAAGTTCAAAGGTTTAAGTTCTAGAGAAGCACTTGCTCAAAGAAATATTTTCTAAGTGTTTTAGTGTGAGAAATCGTTGTAACAATCTAATTAGTAGAAGCAAAACAAAATCCATTCCAAACTTGTATAACCCACCCCAGTAGTGGCTTTAGTGTTCCTCAAGCAATTTGTGATTTTAGGTTGTGTTGAGAAGACTCAACTTGTAGGGTCCAAGGATTCAACATGTCTTAAGGCTGAGCTTTTTACAATATATGAGGAAAGATCCAAGGATTCAGCATATCTGTAGTTGGTGAAGAAGCCTTGGGTGGAAACATCAACATACCACTTTGTTTGATGGTGAAAGATTTGAGTACTGGAAGGACATACTCAAAAGCTTCTTTATCTTACAAGATCCTGAACTTTGGGACTTAGTGGAAGATCGCTACACTGCTCCAACAAATGCTGATGGCATTGAAATTCCAAGGAAATAGATGGATGTTGAATAGAAGAAGATGTACAAGATGCATCACAAGTCCAGAACCTTCATGATAAATGGAATCACCTTTAAGGAGTTTGACAAATGCACTAGCAAAGAAACAACAAAGAGATGGATGTTGCAAAACATTTCTGGGCAGAGGCCATGAACACTGCATGCTATATTTAGAATAGAATTTTCATTAGGCCAATATTGAATAAAACAACATATGAATTATTAAAGGGTGAAAAGCCTAATATATCTTACTTTAAGCAATTTAGTTGTATTTGTTATATGTTAAACGCTAGAGACAACCTTGGCAAGTTTGACCCCCGCTAACAAAAGTGTACCTTCCTTGGATACTTTGAAAGATCCAAATCTTATAGAGTGTTCAATAGTGAAACTAAAATTATGGAGGAGTCAATACATTAAATGTGATGACAAACAACTTGATCTTAAAAAGTTAAAGCAAGTTGAGGATACTGTATGTTTACTGGAACCAGAGGAAGTAGATGCCGACAAATCAAAAGAACTCAAATAATCAGAGGATGCAAGCAAATTAGAGGAAGATGACAAAACATCAGAAAATGAATATGACCAAGTCAGAAGCAGTTAAAATAACTCAAAAGTTAGAACTGGATGGAAATTTGTGATTTTAGGTTGTGTTGAGAAGACTCAACTTGTAGGGTCCAAGGATTCAACATGTCTTAAGGCTGAGCTTTTTACAATATATGAGGAAAGATCCAAGGATTCAGCATATCTGTAGTTGGTGAAGAAGCCTTGGGTGGAAACATCAACATACCACTTTGTTTGATGGTGAATGATTTGAGTACTGGAAGGACATACTCAAAAGCTTCTTTATCTTACAAGATCCTGAACTTTGGGACTTAGTGGAAGATCGCTACACTGCTCCAACAAATGCTGATGGCATTGAAATTCCAAGGAAATAGATGGATGTTGAATAGAAGAAGATGTACAAGATGCATCACAAGTCCAGAACCTTCATGATAAATGGAATCACCTTTAAGGAGTTTGACAAATGCACTAGCAAAGAAACAACAAAGAGATGGATGTTGCAAAACATTTCTGGGCAGAGGCCATGAACACTGCATGCTATATTTAGAATAGAATTTTCATTAGGCCAATATTGAATAAAACAACATATGAATTATTAAAGGGTGAAAAGCCTAATATATCTTACTTTAAGCAATTTAGTTGTATTTGTTATATGTTAAACGCTAGAGACAACCTTGGCAAGTTTGACCCCCGCTAACAAAAGTGTACCTTCCTTGGATACTTTGAAAGATCCAAATCTTATAGAGTGTTCAATAGTGAAACTAAAATTATGGAGGAGTCAATACATTAAATGTGATGACAAACAACTTGACCTTAAAAAGTTAAAGCAAGTTGAGAATACTGTATGTTTACTGGAACCAGAGGAAGTAGATGCCGACAAATCAAAAGAACTCAAATAATCAGAGGATGCAAGCAAATTAGAGGAAGATGACAAAACATCAGAAAATGAATATGACCAAGTCAGAAGCAGTTAAAATAACTCAAAAGTTAGAACTGGATGGAAATTTGTGATTTTAGGTTGTGTTGAGAAGACTCAACTTGTAGGGTCCAAGGATTCAACATGTCTTAAGGCTGAGCTTTTTACAATATATGAGGAAAGATCCAAGGATTCAGCATATCTGTAGTTGGTGAAGAAGCCTTGGGTGGAAACATCAACATACCACTTTGTTTGATGGTGAAAGATTTGAGTACTGGAAGGACATACTCAAAAGCTTCTTTATCTTACAAGATCCTGAACTTTGGGACTTAGTGGAAGATCGCTACACTGCTCCAACAAATGCTGATGGCATTGAAATTCCAAGGAAATAGATGGATGTTGAATAGAAGAAGATGTACAAGATGCATCACAAGTCCAGAACCTTCATGATAAATGGAATCACCTTTAAGGAGTTTGACAAATGCACTAGCAAAGAAACAACAAAGAGATGGATGTTGCAAAACATTTCTGGGCAGAGGCCATGAACACTGCATGCTATATTTAGAATAGAATTTTCATTAGGCCAATATTGAATAAAACAACATATGAATTATTAAAGGGTGAAAAGCCTAATATATCTTACTTTAAGCAATTTAGTTGTATTTGTTATATGTTAAACGCTAGAGACAACCTTGGCAAGTTTGACCCCCGCTAACAAAAGTGTACCTTCCTTGGATACTTTGAAAGATCCAAATCTTATAGAGTGTTCAATAGTGAAACTAAAATTATGGAGGAGTCAATACATTAAATGTGATGACAAACAACTTGACCTTAAAAAGTTAAAGCAAGTTGAGAATACTGTATGTTTACTGGAACCAGAGGAAGTAGATGCCGACAAATCAAAAGAACTCAAATAATCAGAGGATGCAAGCAAATTAGAGGAAGATGACAAAACATCAGAAAATGAATATGACCAAGTCAGAAGCAGTTAAAATAACTCAAAAGTTAGAACTGGATGGAAGTACAAGTCATCCCATCCTAAAACTCTTTTTATTGGAAATTACAATGATCCTCTGAAGACTAGATCATCACTGAAGGACACAACCTTGTTTGGTCTACTTGTTGGAACCAAGTTGGTTCTAAGTACGTAGAATTTTGATGTTTACAAAAGCACTCAATGTAATCTTATTTTGTACCTTGAATTATTAAATGCCACCAGAAACTGAAGTAATCAGAAGCAGAAGATCAAAGGATTCCAGAAAGTGAATTCTGGAATTACCAGAAGATACTCCAGGATCACTAGAAGATATCTTTGCTGGCCCAGATCAGAAGGAAGAAATGTCAGAAGAAAACCTGGACCATACCAGAGGAAAGCCTGCTAGAAGGAGAGTTGTTCCAGACCAAGAGGAATCAAATATCAGATTTATTCCAGAAGTTATTCTGACCAAAAGATGGCCTGGCAGTGAGAAATTAAAACAACCCAGACTTGTTCCAAACTCAACCAGAAGATAAGTTAATGAGTCCAGAACAAGAGAATCAATCCAGAATTGACCCAGACCATAAGATAGCATGATTAAGGGCATGAAACTAAGTCCAGATCAGAAGAAATGATTTCCAGAATTGATCCAGACCTGATCCAAAATCAAAGGTAAAATGTCCAGACTGAAATATTACTTGTCCAGATTTAAATTCAATTTAATCCAGACCAAGTCCAGAATTGGTCCAGATTAGAGGGAAGATTTCTAGATCAATAGTTCAGAATTAATTATTTGGTCCAGTAATGGTCCAGATCAGAAGATCAGACCATGGCCCAGTGTTGGCCGAAATCAGAAGGACAGGATGTGTGGTCCAGCAATGGTCGAGTTCAGAGGATTATAGCATATCAGGTGCGAGTCCAGGATGGCCGAAATCAGAAGATCAGAGGGTTAGGAAGTGTGGTCCGATGATGGCCGAAATCAGAGGATCACAACATATCAATTAGTTTGGTCCAGATGTGGACTAGCGCAGAAGATATGATGGTCCATATTTGATCATGAGGATTAACGGTGGAGATTTCAATTTATTTTGATCAAAGTATTAAAAAGATTTCTTACAAAAATAAAGTGAAGTATTGTGGAATTCAGGAGCTTTGGCGGGAAGCAATTAAAAGTTTTGATTGGCCAGTTATTTTTTGAAAGAAATCTGAGGCTTAAAAAGATATGTTTTTTATTTAAATGAAGCCCAATTAGTCAAGTTATTTTTGCAAGAGAATCCAACAAACTTCAGCTCAAATTTAAGCATTGGAAGAGGCCCTAATCTGCATCTATAAAATGAGGCTCAAGGCAGAATACTCATAATCGAAAATCACAAAAGAGTCATACACTTCCAAAGCAAACACTCAAATTTTTCAGAGAGGTCAATTGTGAGTTCCAGCTTTCAAGAAGCAAGTACTCGTGTTATTTTCTTTGCATTGTGTCAAATCTAAGTTGTTGAAGTAGAGTCTACAATCTGAGGGAGTCAGTAGAGGTAGCAGGTTACTTGGCAATTAGATTCATAGTGTTGTGATTTCTTCTACAATCTGGGATTGTCAGATTGGCTGAAGACAGGAGCTGTATTCCTCAAGAGTCTAGGATTGTTAGACTGTTTGAGAAGACTGACTTGGAGGGTCAGTATAAAGGTTGTAATTCAAGGTTTGAATTAGTTAAATCCTTCAAGGTGAAGGGACTGGACGTAGCCTCGTTAACGGTGAACCGGTATAAAAATTGTGAGTTTTATTTTTACTTTATCCGCTGCTAACTCTGTTTTTAATTATACATCAAGTTTTGTTTTAAAAGTATAAAAACAGGAAAAGTATTCAAGTTAAGTCAAACACAATTCAACCCCCTTTCTCGTGTTTGCACCTTCACTACTATCATGAATTGAACCTACCTCTGTTGATGAAGCTCTGATAGATGATGGATGGATCCTTGCAATGCAAGAAGAGTTGAATGAATTTAAAAGGAATGATGTTTGGGATCTAGTACCCAAACCAAAGAAAAACATTATTAAAACCAAGTGGTTTTTCAGAAACAAGTTAAATGAAAAATGAGAAATTTCCAAAAACAAGGCTAGACTGGTTGCACAAGCTTACAATCAACAAGAAGGTATTGATTACACTGAGACATTTGCTCCATTAGCTAGGTTAGAGGCAATTCGTATCCTACTCTCCTTTGCTGCTTATAATAACATTATATTATTTCAAATGGATGTTAAAAATGCCTTCCTAAATGGGCATATAAGTGAAGAAATGTATGTTAAGCAACCCCCAAGTTTTGAAAGCTTTGAATTTCTAGACTATATGTTTAAATTTAGGAAATCACTGTATGGTCTAAAACAAGCCCCTAGAACATGGTATGATAGATTGAGTAATTTCTTGCTGAAAATAGTTTTGAAAGAGGACAAGTAGACACCACTTTGTTTAGAAAATCAATAGGAGATGACATTCTTATTATTCAAATTTATGTTGATGACATTATTTTGGGATCTACTAATGGCATTTTTTTCATGAGTTTACTAAGTTGATGCAGCTTGAATTTCAAATGATCATGATGGGAAAACTGAAGTTCTTCTTAGACTTACAAATTCATCAAATTCAGAAGGGCATATACATTCGTCAAACCAAGTATACAAAATAGCTTATCAAGAAGTTTAAGATGGATGATTGCAAACATATGGCTACACCAATGCACCCTACTTGCTTATTGGAAAAAGAGGAATCAGGCCATAAGGTTGACCAAAAAACATACAGAGGAAAGATTGGGTCACTTATGTACCTTACTGCTTCTAGATCTGATATTTTATTTAGTGTGTATGTGTGCAAGATTTCAGGCTAACCTAAGGGAATCTCACTTAACTGATGTTAAGAGGATCCTTAGATACCTTAAAGTTACTTCCAACATTGGCTTGTTTTATAAGAAGTCTACTAAGTACAAATTAAGTGGCTATTGTGATGCTGACTATGCTGGAGAAAAACTTGAAAGAAAAAGCACCAGCGAAAATTGCCCATTTCTTGGTGAAAACTTAATCTCCTAGTCAAGTAAAAGACAAAGCACAATTGCAATGTCAATAATAGAGGCTGAGTACATTTCAGCAACTGGCTGCAAATCTCAACTACTATGGATGAAACACCAATTGGAAGAATACTAAATCCTTGAGAGTAACATTTCCATATTCTGTGATAATATTTCTGCTATTTTCCGAAGAAAGAACGTAATCCTGCATTCTAGGGCTAAACACATAGAAATTAAACACCTTTATTAGGGACTTTGTTAAAAAAGAAGTACTAAATATCCAATTTATAGACATTGAACACCAATGGCCGACATATTCACCAAACTAGTAGACATATCTGAGCCTTACCTTTATATCTGATTAATGATGTGTTATGCCTAGATTAGTTTAGATTCATATTAGTATGTATTTTATGTTTTGCCTATTCTCTTAAATAAATAAATAAAACTTTCAAATCTTTGTGCATCATGACAAAAGGGGGAGAAATATATTTGAGAATAATTTCTTTTTTGATCTGTTTATGTGGGGAGAAAAGAACTGTCAAACTACTTAGACTTAGGGGGAACCTTAAGTCAGGGGGAGTAAAGTAATAAAAGCCAAAAAATTGTTACAAAAAATTACAGTTTTGTCATCATAAAAAAATAGGATATTGTTGGAACCAAGTTGATTTTCCTCTTGTGATTTGGATCTTAACAAAGGTATTTTATGAGAACAATTTGTTTGGACTAATGGCTTTATTAAGTGTGCTACAATTAGAACAAGAAAATCATAGGAAGGCGTTGGAACCAAGTTGGTTCTTTCAATTAAATTTTTTATGTTAACAAAAGTATTTTATGAAAATCATATTTTGATTTAGAAGAAGAATGAAAAATCAGAGGATATGAAAAATCAGAGGATGTGAAAAATTAGAGGATGACGTCACCAGAGGATGACGTCACCAGAGGTTGTCGTCAGTAGAAGGTACCTCCAGAAGATACAACCAGAAGATACCTCTAGAAAATACAAATCAGAAGCAGAAGATATCATCAAAGGATGACGTCACCAGAAGATAAAAATGCCACCAGAAGATACAACCAGAAGATATCACCAGATAAAACATCTAGAGGATGTCATCAGAGGATGCATCCAGAGGATACCTCCAGAAGATACCAGAAGATACCTCCAGAGGATACAAGATGATATCACTAGAGGATCCTATCAGAAGCAAGAATCAGAGGATGTCATCAAAGGCAAACATCATAGGATATCATCAATCAGAGGATATCATCAGATGGAAGAAACAATGACATCATCAGAGGATATTATTCTTGGCCCAGATCAGAAGGAAGCAGAGTCCA
The DNA here is from genome assembly GCA_037974295.1 of Cicer cuneatum. NCBI lineage: Eukaryota > Viridiplantae > Streptophyta > Magnoliopsida > Fabales > Fabaceae > Cicer > Cicer cuneatum. The sequence continues at coordinate 54,995,079 of JBBPBO010001985.1, read as the reverse complement.
TAAGGGGACTTGGTCCAGACTAGAAGGAAACATTGTCCAGAAGGAAACTTGGTCCATACCAGAAGGAAACATAAGTCAGACTTAGTCCAGACCAGAAGATAGCATGATCCAAAACAGAAGACTTGGTCCAGACCAGAAGATAGCATGGTCCAGAACAGAAGACTTGGTCTAGATCAGAAGATCAATGGTCCTGATCAGAAGATCACACAATCGAGATCACGAGACAGAATGGTATAGATCAGATCACATGGTCCAGACTTGGTCCAGATCAGCAGGTCATACGGTCCAGAATTTAAATCACGATGCAGATCAGTGAAGACTTAATTAAAATTCGAAGAAGACTTGATTGAATTTTGATAGAAATTTGATCAAAGTATTAAGGAGATTTGATTCAAAAATCACTGAAGACTTGAAGGAAATTCGAATGAAATATGAAGCTAAAAGATATGTTTTGAAATTAAGAGAAACAAGATTGACCAATAGAATTTTCAAAGGAAATCTGAGCAGAATTTATCTCGAATTTAAGCTTGGACAAAGCCCTAATTGCAGCTGTAAAAGGAGGCTTCAAGCAGCAGCATTTGGTATTGAAAATACAAGAACTCAAGCTTCATATTCAACATAATCCGAGAGTTCAAAAGAGAGAATCACTTGAGTGCAAAAGCAATATTTTCTAAGTGTTTTCAAGAGAAAATCCGTGCAACAATAAGCTTTCCTGAAGCAACAAAAGAGTGTGAAAGTCATTGCAACAATCAGTTTTCCAGAAGCAACTTTGCAGAGTTCATAACCCTTGTAATCAAACCCGTTAGAGGTGTAGATTCCTTCTTCAATCTGAGGTTGTCAGATTGGTAGGAGAAGACTTGACTTGTGGGGTCAAGGTGTTGTTATCGTTCCTCAAAAGTCTGGGGTTGTCAGACTGTTTGGTAAGACTGACTTCGAGGGTCAAGTGTTGTAATTCAAAGTGTTTTGAATTAGTGGATTAAAGCCTTCGGAGTGAAGGGACTGGATGTAGCCAAGTTAATGGTGAACCAGGATAAATCGCTGTGTTCTTATGTCGTCATTATCCGCTGCCAAGTCTGATTATTTATTCATCAAATAATTCCCATCAACATTCAACAAAACAACAAAAGCATTCAAGTTTGACAAACACAATTCAACCCCCTTCTCGTGTTTGCACCTTTAGAAGGTACCAGAGGAAGCGACCCAAGGAAGTCACCAGAGAAAGTGACTAGAGGATGAGATTTGATGAACACAAAAACATATGTGTCTGCCTCTAAACCTATACCTCTAAGAGCAACGTGCCTCTAAAGGTTACGAAGACTGCCTCTGATGTTTGGTTCTAAAGACTACCTCTGATAAATGGGTTTGAAGACTGACTCTGAAACTGGGTCTGAAGACTGCCTCTGAAACTGGGTCTGAAAACTAAATTTGAAGCATGCCTCTGAAGCCCTTGCGTGTCTCTGATGTGCACAAACTCAACATACCTCTGAAGAGTTTATATCAAGTTATCATTAACTCTGAAGATATTTTTCAAGCCATGCATTCAAAGTTCATATACCGCTAATCAGAAGATGCAACACATTCAAAATACTGCCTCGGATATGCAGTCTCTAATGTTGCACTGATTCTGATGATTCAACAATGTGATTTGCTCAAAGTCACTAATTATAAGTCACACAATTTTGCCTCTGACTTTTATTATCCAAGAAGCACAACATCTCACTCCAATAAGAAAGTCAACGAATTTGATGGAAAATCAATGGCTCTAATTGAAAGAATTCAGTCTGAAGAAAAGACTTAGTCGAATCAGAATTTCTGAATATTCAAGAATAAACTCCAATGAATATAGAGTATGAAGGAAGACTCGCGTTAATAAGTTTTTGAACACAATCTAAAATTAGGTACCATTCAAAATTATAGATATGGTCAAAATCTTGAATGGTACCATGCAAAGATTTCCTTTAATTATAATTTTGAATGGTACCTAATTTGAACAAAGATCTTTTTTTGAACAATAATTTGAACACAATCTCCGTTTTTTTTTCCAAATGCATGATCTCATGCATGACTTTGCAAGTTCTATTTCAAAAAACTATTGTATCATGATTAACGAAAATGAGCAGCTAAATATTGACAAGAAAACTCACCACATCTCTATTGGCTTTGAATGTGAGTCTTTAGAGAAATTTCCAAATTGTCTTCTCTATGCTGACATAGTGAGGACACTTCTTTTGCCAACATTATGCTCATTGGTTGAAGATTTTGCATGTAAGTCAATCATATCATCTTTTAACAAGTTGATTATAACAACAACTATCACACTTTAAGAAAAACACTTAAAAAATATTTTTCATTTGAACAAGTGTTTCTCTCTTTGAACTCTAAGATGAATTTAGAATTTTGAGCTTGAGTTCTTCTACTCTTTTCTGATTTTTTGATGATCTTGTTCTTCAGCTTTTAGTATTTATTTATAGATAAAATTAGGGCTATAATTTAGTCCTTATTTAATTCTGAATTGTATTTTCATTCCTAGCTTGGTCAACAATGATCTTACTAAAAAATAATTTTGAACAAGATGTTTTTTGATAATATGATCTTTAGCCAGTTCTTTATTTCTGAATCTAATATGAGTAGTTCTTCTAGATTAATTCTATTCGTATTTTGTTGTGATTGAGTTTTTTAATTCTTCAGATTGATTATGTTCATATTTTGTTCAAATTGAGTTTGTAAATTCTTCGGATTGATTCTGTTCGTATTTCGTTCAGAATGAGTTTGTAAATTCTTTAGATTGATTATGTTCGTATTTTGTTCATATTGAATTTGTAAATTCTTCAGATTGATACTGGTCATTTTTTCATGTAGACAAATGATGATCAAATCTTCTTGTAAATAATTCATATCTTCTTGTGATAAATCTTGATGAAATCTTGACCACATCTTCTTTTCAAATTGGTCAAGGAATTTATTCAATCATAAATCTGAATCAAATCTTATTTCAGATTTTATTCAAAAACATTTAACCATATCTTCTTGTCAACTATGTCAAGTTAAATATATTATTAAAATAAAATATTTTTTTTAACATCAAAACTATAAGTATAAAACCAACTTGATTCCAATAATATCTCCATCTTTCTAATTTTGAATAACTCGAAGTTCTCCTAAAGTCTATAACTAAGTTATGCGATTGGGAGACACTTTTACTGATTGTTCCAATTTAAGTTAGTTTCTAGAATATATTTGGAAGTTGATAAGATTTCGCCATATTGACTTGCATGCCATAGGACAACCGATTCGTCTTCAGACACTCACTGTATTCGTGTTCCGTGTGACTTAAGTGTTAGCTTTCAAGCTATTGTTTCAAGTGCTATTTATACATGGTTCATTCTAAATGTCATTAAACTAACTAATTAAGTTATTAGTTAGTTAGTTAGTTATCACATACAACTAATGTTATACTTGAATTACACAAACTTTTAATACCAAGAACGTTCTTGGGTTATTATGATCAATCTGGTTTTCTAGAACATTCTTCGTTTCTAACACTTTTCCCAGAACATTCTTGGTTTATAACACTTTCCCTTAATTCAAGTATCTAAGTGATTTTACACTTATCAATCTTCTTAACTCTTCAAATCTACTTGGCCTCAAAGCTTTGGTCATGATATCAGCTAGTTGAACTTCATGTGACACAAAGTTATTTGATCTCTTAAAAAGTGAAACCTTGTCTCAATGTGTTTGCTTCTTCCATTTGACACAGAGTTATTTGCCAAATTTATTGCTGAAATATTGTCAATCATCAATGGAATTGACATGCATACTTCCTGCTTTAGCTCTGCTGTTAATGATTCCAACCACAATGCTTGGCAGGCTGCATAGCTTCCAGCAATGTATTCAACCTCGCATAAAGAAAATGTTATCACTGGTTGCTTCTTTGAGCTCCATGCTATTGGAGATTTCATGAACTTGAACACATAACCTAAAGTGCTCATTATATCATTCTTATCTCCACACCAATTTGAATATGAGTATCCCACCAAGTCTTCATTTTCTTGCTTTAAATCTATTACAAACATATTTCTATGCTCTATTGTGCCTTGAATATATCTCATGATTCTCTTAACTGCCAACCAGTGAGAATGTTTGGGTTTCTCCATGAATCTGCTTACCGCTCCACAGTATAGCAGATATCAGGCCTTGTATTTCATAGGTATCTTAGTAAACCAAGAGCTTGCTTGAATAAGGTCGAATCAGCCAGCTTTTCTTCAATTTGTGTTCCCAACTTCGCATTGATCTCCATTGGAACGACATCATGATTACATCCAATCATATTGAACCTTCTTAAGATCTCTCCAGCATATTTCTTCTGATGCATCAATAGGCCTCCTTCAGTCTTTGTAAACTCTGTGCCCAGAAAATAGGTTAGCTTTCTCAAGACTGTCGTTTCAAACTCATCTTTTATTATTTATTTGAATTCTGCAATTGCCTTACTGTTACTGCTAGTTACCAACAAGTCATCAACATATAGGCATATTAAGATCATTGCAGGCCTTCCATTCAGTGTGTAATGCCTCACATAAACTCCATGCTCCACTGTGCACTTGATGAAGCCAATGCCAATTAGGAATGAGTCAATTATTTTGTTCCAAGCTCTTGGTGCTTTGCTTCAAGCCATAAGGAGTTTTCCTCAATCTGAGCACTTTATCCTTCTTTCCCTCAATCACAAATCCTGGTGGTTGAGACACATACACCTCTTCTTCTAGCCATCCATTCAAAAACGAAGATTTCACATCAAGCTGGCACATCAACCAGCCCCTAGCACATGCCATTGCTATTACAAGTCTGATTGTTTCAATTTGGGCCACGGGAGCAAACACTTCAAAGTAGTCTATGCATGCCTTATGTAGGAATTCTTTGTCAACCAATCTAGCTTTGTACTTAGCAATTGTTCCATCTGGATTCAGCTTCAATTTGTAGACACATTTCACTCCAATATGCTTATGTTTTGGAGGCAAATCAGTCAAATACCATGTTTGATTTCTTCCAGGGCCTTTTCTTCAAGGCTCCTTCAAAATTCAATGGTTATGTATTTGCAAATAAGGAAAAACGAACTAGATCTCCACTTTTTTCAATTTCATTGTCATGGTACACTTCGAATTCTCTTAAATATGTTGGTAGCTGTCTTGCCCTCTGGGGCCTGCTTGACTCCATTCTTTCTTCATCTCTGTCTCCACTGGTCTGATGATCCTCTTGTACATGTAAAAGAATCTGTGTAGGCTGGATCGTGCTGCTAGACTCGTGATCCCAATTCCAATGTTGGCTTCTGTTCTTCTGGCTCCAGACCTGGCTGTTGCTGTCTGTCTGCTTCCAATCCCAACTTTCTTGCCCAATGATCTTGACATCTCTGTTGACCAGCACCTTGCATCTGACAGGATCATAGAGCTCGTATGCCACAGTTGGATGATATCCTACAAGTATCATTGCTTCACTTTTGTCTTGCAACTTTCTTCTTCTATGGTCTGGTACATGTTTAAAACATAGAGCACCAAATGTCCTCAAGTGCCCTACTGCTAGCTTCCTTCCACTCCATATCGCCTCTGGTACCTTCTCTGGCAGTTTCTTTGTTTCACATTTATTAAGAATGTAGGCAACAGTTGAAGCTGCTTCACCTCAGAATATATGTGGCAATCCCTTCTCGTTCAACATACTTCTAGTCATGTCTAAGATGGTTCTATTCCTTCTTTCAGCCAGACCATTGTGTTGAGGTATGTAATGAGCAATTACTTCATGTTCAATTCCATTATTGACACAAAATTCCTTGAATGCATGTGATGTATACTCTCTTCCTTCGTCTATCCTTAGCACCTTGATAGCCTCTCCACTTTGTTTCTCCACTTTTATCTTGAAGTTCTTGAATACCTCCAATGCTTCATCTTTGGTTTTTATCGAATAAATCCATAGCATTCTACTAAATTCATCAACAAAAGATATGAAACACTTGTTACCTCCTAATGATGGCACCTCAAATGGTCCACAAATGTCACTATGAATCACTTCAAAACACTTCTTTGCTCTTGCTTGCACTTGTGATTTAAATGAGTTTTTTGATTGTTTACCTGTCATACACACTTCACACACCTTCTCAATGAAATCGATCATAGGAATGCCACTGACCGTTTTCTTTATTCCTAGCTACTGCAAACTTCTAAAGTGCATATGGCCAAATCTTAAATGCCACAACTAGTTTTCATCAATTGAGCTTATTGTCTTCAAGCATTGGATATCTCCAGCTTGTATATTGATGACAAAAGTTCTGTTTCTTGGGAAAGGAGCCTTTAGTATCATCTTCTTTTGCCCATACATCTCTAGAGCATCATCATTCATAATCACCTGAAATCTTTTCTAAATTAGTTGGCCTATGCTAAAAAAATTGTTTTTCATTCTTGGCACATACAATACATTTTCAATCACCACTGGTGTTCCATTTCTTCTTTTGATCACCATGTTGCCAGCTCCCTCAGCTTCCAAGGTTCTGTCATCAGCAAACCTGATCTTGCTTCATCAGCCATTCTTTGTGACTTGTAATGTGATTAGAACATCCAATATCAAGAAACCGGAATTGATACTGAGAGGGTTCTTCATTCATGGTAGCCATTAACAAGATCATAGCAATTCCACCCACCATCTTCTTAACTTCTAGTTGCTGCAAGCTTCTGAAGTTGACATGTCGAAATCTTGATTACCACAACCAGTTTTCATCAATTGAGTTCATTGCCATCAGGCATTGAATATCTACAGCCTGTATATTGATGACAAAGGTTCTGTTCTTCGAGAGAGGAGCCTTAAGTATCATCTTCTTCTACCTATCATATATCTCTAAAGCATCATCCTTCATGATAACCTGAAATCCTTTCTGAATCAACTGCCCAATGCTCAGCAAAATGCTCTTCATTCCTGGCACATATAGAACATTTTCAATCACTATAGTCTTGACATTTCTTCTTTTGATGACCATGTTTCCATCTTTGTCAGCTTCCAAGGTTCTATCATCAGCAAACCTGATCTTGCTCCTTCTTGATGTGTCAATATCAACCAAACATTATTTGTGGCTTGTCATGTGATTAGAACATCCAGTATCGAGAAACCAGAACTGGGACGAAGAATGTGCTTCGTTTGTGGTAGCCATTAACAAGACTTTATCTGAATATGGGTCATCTTCTATGCAACACATACTTTATCTTTTTCTATTTACCTCATTTGCCAGTCCAACATTCATCAACAAAATGTCTAAACTTCTCACAATTGTAACATTGCACATTCTTTTTGTCAAAGTTCTTCGATCTTCTTTTTGATTTACCAATTGCATTGCCTCCATTTGATGATGATTCAGACTTGTCTGTAGGTTTCTTGAATATATTCTTTTTCCATTTCTTTTTTTGGTCTCCTTTCTTGTTGGTTTGTGCAACCAGTGCTTGATCTCCAGATTTAGCCCGACTTCTTTCATCCATTCTCAATTCCCGTGCTTCTAAAGTAGCCTGCAATTCTTCAAGAATGTGGAAATGTCTTTAGATTCTTCCATGGAACATACAATATAGTCAAACCTGGGGTGCAAATATCTCAATATCTTTTCACTCAGCTTCTTCTCAGTAAGCTTCTCCCCACAACCAACCATTTGATTTGTGATGCTCTTTAATCTTGAGACCAGATCAGACACCTTCTCCTGCTCCTCCATTTGCAAAAATTTGAATTGTCTCTATAGGGTCTGCAATTTCACTTTCTTGACCTTGGTTCCTCTAGAATAACATTTCTCCTGAATGTCCCAGGCTTCTTTGGCACTTCTTGCATAAAAAATCTTGTTAAAGTTGGTTGTGCTAAGTCATTGGTGAAAAATGAAGGTGGCCTTGCAATATTTCTTCTTGTTTTCTTTAAAATTTGACCTTTGCTCCTTTGTTGGATTGACTCCCAGCTCCTCAAAACCATTTTCTATGATTTTTAACACTCCTTGAAATCCAAATAGTGCTCGAATCTGCACTCTCCATCTATCCCAATTTTTTCCATCAAAATGTGGCATATAGGATGGAAAACTTCCAATGTTTTCACTTGAACTCATCTTCACTTCACTTATGTTTTAATCCTCACACTTCATTCGTGTTTATCACTCTGATTTGGTTTTCGCAATCAGACTCTGGATACCAATTGTTAGCTTTCAAGCTAGTGTTTGAAGTGCTATTTATACATGGTTCATTCTAAGTGTCCTCTAACTAACTAACTAATTAAGTGATTAGTTAGTTAGTTATCATATACAACTAATGTTATACTTGAATTAGAAAAACTTTTAATACCAAGAAAATTCTTGGTTTATTCTGATCAATCTGGTTTTCCAGAACATTCTTCGCTTCTAACACATTTCCCAAAACATTATTGGTTTCTAACATTGAGAACATAGTGCATGAGCCTGTGAGATTGGAAAATTAAATAATTTGACAGATTAATTCTCTATAAAAAGCTTAGAATGTTTGAGGTGATGCAACTTCAGAACATAGTGCTAGAGCATGTGAGATTTGAAAGTTAAATAATTTAAACTATTAATCCTCTATAAATGGCTTTTGAGGTAGTTTTATCCCTGAAGATGAAGACATGTGAAATAATGATATAATTCTGAGGTATATGTCTGCACCCCAACATCAAAGAGTTAATCTAGAGAGGGATTTGGTGAGGTGGAAATCTCTAGTTTTGAACACATTGAAATTAAGGAGTTTACCACAATTGCAATATTTCCCACTCTCCCTATTCAATGGCAAACTCAATTCTCTCTGCCTATTGGATTTGCCTTGTCTAAAGTGAACTCGAAGAGATCTACTTGCCTAATCTTAAAGGATATTGTGGATGCAGTGAAGAAGATATCGTCTTCCAAACATATAAATAATCAGATTTTATCTTTCAAACCAAACGTAAACTTCTCTTTCGCCCATCCAGCCATGGAATAAAATCTTGATGAAAAGGGATAGCAAACAGATTAATTAAACCACACCATTCAAAAAAAAAAAAAACACCCGACATGCATTTTGTGTTTTTATCCATCACATTCACTAGTGAAATTTTACATTTTTAAGTTAAAAATGTACATTTTTAGTCCGTTCCACGTCCGAGTTAATAGCAAACGACTTAATAAGCATGTTTTTTAACTCGTTTTATGAACCAACTTAACAGGGCTTCATCATGTTAAATCGGTTCTTTTGATCAACTGACTTAATAGAAAGTCGGTTCTCATTTTGTTTTTATGCTTCTGCTCCATACATACATACAATATTTCTTATTAAATTTCAAATCAGAGTTTTGTACTTGCAAACACAATTTTATATAACCAACTAATAACCAAAAGGCTAAATAGCACCCGTGGTCCCTTAACTTAATTATTGGTAACGATTTGGTTCTTTATGTTTTTTTTCCCATTTTGGTCCTTTATGTTTTTAAATAATTTCAGCCTCAACCTTTAAGTGGGGTTCCGTTACAAAAAAAGTTAAAAAGTTACCCCTCCGTTTCCTTTTCCCTAGGTTTTCTCTCACGTTTATGTTTCTTTTGTTTTGTTTAGGGTTACCTTTCTTCTCCCATTCACTTTCTCCCTTCATATCTTTTCTTCTCTTCTCCCGTGTCATCTCTTTCCTTCATTGTCTTCTCCCTTCTCATCTCCCTTCCATGGAAAATCATATTCATGGTTCACAAAACTCTAAATCTATGGCTGCCTCTTTCACAAATGGGTCAAAGTCAACCTCGTACAACTCAACATCCTACAACTATGGTTCTTTTGATTCCAATGGAATTCGTGAGCTGCCAAATTGTGCTTGTGGTCTGAAACTTGTAATTCGCACAGTGACAAAATGGGGTCCGAACAGAGGAAGAAAATTTTGGGGTTGTAGGAATTTTGTGGTAAGCATAAATACCTTTGGGATTTAGGGTTTTTAGATTTGGTTCAGATGAAAAAAAAATTATTCGATTATTGCTGAAATTTTTTTTATTGATGTTGTCTTTGTTCATCAATTGTAGAGTTATGACATTGAATGTAGATGCAATTACTTTGTTTGGGATTCAGACTACAGGCTTCAAGCACAACAGAGAAATCAACAACAGATACATACACAATGTTTAGAGTGTCCTCAAAAGGAGTTGGAGATTATGACTCTTAGGAATGTCATTTTGAAGATGCATGGCGATGACAAGTCAACCATTATTAAGATGAAGTTGCTGCAATTTTTAATCGTTTTGTTTGGTGTAACATGTGTTGTTTTATCGTTTATCTTAGCTCTTAAATGAGGTTATTGTATTTGATGTAATTTTCTTGATTTTGATGTAGTAGATTTGTTGTAAGTATGTAGTTATGATTGAGTTTGTTGTATGACATTTGGAACATATTAATGTATTTTGCTTTTGCATCAATTGTGGCTCCAATGATGTTGGTTGTTATTTCTTTAATTATTACTGTTAATTACTGTCAATTATGAATGAATTATTTTTTATTTGTGTACATGTGTATTGTTAATCAGAATGCAGAATCAGAATGCAAAATCATAATGAATCATAATGCAGAATCGATATGCATGTGTATTGTCTGCAAGTGCATAATTCATTCATAAAGAATGTTGTTCCTGATTCATTCCAAATTATTCTTGATCCAATTGATGTTTCTGCATAATTACTTATTGGTTCATTCATAACTCAGAATTCATTATTGTTCCTGATTCATTCATATGTGATATGTGTCTGAATTGATGTAACTCAGAATTCATTATGTGTTCCTGATTCACTATTTGTGTTTCCAATGAACCAATTCTTTTTTAAACATCCAATGAGCTAATTCATTAGTCATGAATTCTGGTGCTGATCTTCTGATGTTTATCTTCTGGTGTTCATCTTCTGTTGTTTATCCTCTGATTTTCATCTTAAGTCTAGACAAATAATATTTCAGTTTGGACATTTTACCTTCTGAGTTGGATCAGGTCTAGATTAAATCTAGACATCATTTCTTCTGGTCTGGACTTAGTTTCATACCCTGAACCATGCTATCTTCTGGTCTGGGTCAAATCTGGATTGAATCTCTTGTTCTGGACCCATTAATTTATCCTCTAATTAAGTCTGGATCAAGTCTGGGCTGTTTATCATTTCACTACCAGGCCATCTTCTGGTCAGAATAACTTATGGAATAAGTGTGACTTATGGTATCTTCTGGTCTGGAACAACTCTCCTTCTGGCAGGCTTCCTTCTGGTCTGGTTCAGGTTTCCTTCTGACTTTTCTTCCTTCTGATCTGAGCCAGGAAAGATATCCTCTGGTGGTATTTTGACATCCTGGTGTATCCTCTGGTAATTCCAAGATGCATCCTCTGGTACATTCTGGATGCATTTTCTGGTGTCTTCTGGAGGTGTATCCTCTGGTATGTTTTTATCCTCTGGTAACTCATCTTCTGCCTCTGATAACTTCATCTTCTGGTGGCATTTAATGTAATAATTCAAGGGTTTCTGCCTTTGATCTTCATTTCTTCTGGTGTCTTCTGGAGGTGTATCCTCTGGTATGTTTTTATCCTCTGGTAACTCATCTTCTGCCTCTGATAACTTCATCTTCTGGTGGAATTTAATGTAATAATTCAAGGGTTTCTGCCTTTGATCTTCATTTCTTCTGGTGTCTTCTGGAGTTGTATCCTCTGGTATGTTTTTATCCTCTGGTAACTCATCTTCTGCCTCTGATGATTTCATCTTCTGGTGGCATTTAATGTAATAATTCAAGGTTTCTACCTTTGATCTTCATTTTTTCTGATAGCTTCATCTTCTGGACGTGTATCCTCTGGTAACTCATCTTCTGCCTCTGATGATTTCATCTTCTGCCTCTGATAACTTCATCTTCTTGTGGCATTTAATGTAATAATTCAAGGGTTTCTTCTGCCTTTGATCTTCATTTCTTCTGATAACTTCATCTTCTACCTCTGATCTTTATTTCTTGATATTTATCCTTTGATGTTTATCTTCTGGTTTTTTATATTTATAGTTTTCTACTTCTGGGTTTCTGCTACTGGTGTTCTGCTTCTGGTATTATGCCTCTGGGTTTCTGCTTCTGGTGTTCTGCTTCTGGTATTCTGCTTCCGATGTTCTACTTCTGGTTTTCTGCTTCTTGTGTTTTCTACTTCTGGTGTTCTGCTAATGATGTTTTGCTTCTGATTTTTATATTCTAGTGTTCTGCTTCTGGTTTTTATATTCTAGTGTTCTGCTTCTAGTTTTTATATTCTAGTGTTCTGCTTCTGGTTTTTATATGCTAGTGTTCTGCTTCTGGTTTTTATATTTTAGTGTTCTACTTCTGGTTTTTATATTCTAGTGTTCTGCTTCTGATTTATATATTCTAGTGATCTGCTTCTGGTGTTCTTGAATCTTTGAATTTTAATCTTGTTCCTGTTTCTTTCTACAATACTTAAATGCACGCATTCATATAATTTTAATTCTGTTTCTTTCTCAACACATAATTCATTTGACAAACTTGCTCCATTCCATTCAAAACAATGTAAACATGTTTCAGTTGGTACAAAAGACAACAAATGGCCTAAAACAGAATGACAAACAGTAAATGGCCTAAAACAGTGTCCTAAAACAAAATGGCAAAGTTGTTCCCAATAACCAAAAAGTGTTTGAACTTTGTCCTAAAACAGAATGACAAACTAGAACATTGTTAACCAGAATGACAAATACATAAACAGAATTATTTCCTCCATGTTTTCAACTTTGGCCTAAAAGTTTTGGATTGAGCTTGTGCAGGCTGGGACTGTGCTTGTGCAGACATGGACTGAACTTGTGCAGGCTGGGAATGAACTTGTGCAGGCTGGGACTGAGCTTGTGCAGGCTGGGACTGTGCTTGTGCAGACATGGACTGAACTTGTGCAGGCTGGGAATGAACTTGTGCAGGCTGGGACTGAGCTTGTGCAGGCTGGGACTATGCTTGTGCAGACATGGACTGAGCTTGTGCAGGCTGGGGCTGTGCTTGTGCAGACATGGGCTGAACTTGTGCAGGCTGGGAATGAACTTGTGTAGGCTGGGACTGAGCTTGTGCAAGCTGTGAAAGGGCTTGTGTGGGTTGGTTTTTCTTGGGTCTTCCTCTGGGTTTGATAGGTCGTGTTTGAGCTTGGGCAGCTTGATTTTGGGCCTGGGCAGATTGAGTTTGGCTTGGACATGATGCCTTGTTATGACCAATTTGTTTACACTTAGTGCACTTATTTGGCATCCCTTTCCTACGAAGCATTGTTGAGTCCTTAATTTTTTCATCGCCATCTTTGTTCCTTGACCTTTTGGGCCTTCCTGGAAGCCTTCTTGATGGTGGTGGTAACACATCAGGATATGGAGTTTGAGGCCATACATTCTGTCCATTTGTTGGGTAAATAACAGGTCGGTAACAAGTCGCATATGTCTCTCGCCTATAGTATGCTGGAATCAATTCTTCTGGATCTTGTTTGAGGAAATTGCAGCAACAAACTACATGGCAGCATGGAATTCCAGTAAGCATCCACTTCCTGCATGAACATTCTTTATTTTCCAGTGATACCACAAACTTGTCTCCTGTGTGGTTGATGTTACTAACTCCGAATACGTTTTCACCAGCATACCTTGTTCAACAAACATATAACACATAATTCAGAATGACATAATATATAGTCAAAACAGTACTATTTGGATTTGATCTTAATAACTCATGACAGTAATATATAGTCAAAACAGTACTATTTGGATTTGGATTTGTAGCTTGGACTTCTAACTTAACAGTACTATTTGGATTTGATCTTAATAACTCATGACAGTAATCATACAATCTTAGATATTGCTCTCTGAATGATCCATCAACCATATCAATTGCAAGCCTACGTGCCCTAAATGCCTTCATCATACTCACTCCAGCATTCCACTTTTGATGAACCTTGTTAGAAACATCTATAATTTTTATGTTCGGGTTCTCCTTCACTGTTGAGCACAATCTTTTTCCGAGCCAACTTGATCTCATAAATTTGACCTTATACTCTCTATTACATGAATGTGTGTCAACTAGTTTCCTAAGTTGCCATGTATCTTCGTTAGGTAACTTTGCACAATAGGAAAACCACTCACAGCCTTCCTTACATTTAACTCTCACTCTTAGTTTGTCATTTTTTATAAACTTCAAATCCCTCCCATTATGAATGGCATATGTTGTCACAGCCTCCTTAAATTCTTCTTTATTGGTGAAAAGGATTCCTAAAACCCACTTATAATCTTCCATTTTTTTGGGCATCACAGATAAAGGATACTTCTCTTGAGTGTCATCTTCATCACTCTCCAATTCCTCCGTCAAATACTCTTCATCGCAAAATTCCTTCTCAGTTGGTTTTAACTGTTTCTTTCCTTTTGAAGTCAAATTCAAAGAGTCATCACTTGACACATCAAGCTCCTCATCTTCATTCACAATATGTTCTTTCTCAACACGGATCTTCTTAGGTTTCCCTCTTTTCTTATCAGTACTTTGTTTCTTCTTTTTACTAGTACTAGACCCTTTCTTAGTTGCACTATTCTTGTTCTCAATTTCAACTCCATCGCCACCTATTTGGACCTCATCAAACCCGTCATTATTAGGCAATTCATCATATAAGTCTCCAAAAATTACTTTATCAGCACTATCATCACTATCAGACCCAATATTGTATTCTGTTTGAGTTGGTTCAAGTGCATTTTGGGTTGGTTCATGCGCATCTTGGGCAGCTTCTTGATGGGCCTGTTTAGCTTTATCTATTTCAGCCTCATTCTGAACATTATCACCAAGTATGGGCTGAGATATTGGATGAATAAGATACATGTTCACTTTCCCATGAGCCTTGGCAAAAGTTACCATTTCCATAGCCCCAAAGTCATTTTCCAAATACTTTTTCTCACCATACACCTCATACCATATACTAATAATTTTATGATACCCCATTTGTTTAACCAAATCATAAATCTCAAAGTAACTCCACCTGTCAGCATCACATTTCCAATTTGACACTTCACCTTCGTACCTTTCCATTGTGTCATCCAAAAAATACCCTCCATGGTGGATATCAACAAAAAACACATCCATTCTGCTATTTATACATTGAAAAGACAAAAAAACTCATTAATAGAAAACTATAATCACATGGTAGGGACCATAAAACTGGTCCCATAATCTTAGAAAAAGAGGAACGAATATTTAAGTGTGGACCACAAACCCTAGATCCCAATAAACAAAATATGCATTAATCAACTCATTCACAAATCCAACACATGCAAATAATAAATACCATATGGAACCCACTAAACCCTAAACCCTAAAAAAAGAGGGAATCACTAAATATCAGAATCAATAAAAAACATACCTTTCCTCTTCGTTCAATGTTGATTTCGATAGTGTTTTCTATGATTTCGTGCTTCGATTTTCCAGGGAGATGAGAAGGGAGAAGACGATGAAGGAAAGAGATGACACGGGAGAAGAGAAGAAAGGAGCTGAAGGGAGAAAGTGAATGGGAGAAGAAAGGTAACCCTAAACCAAACAAAAGAAACATAAACGTGAGAGAAAACCTAGGGAAAAGGAAACAGAGGGGTAACTTTTTAACTTTTTTTGTAACGGAACCCCACTTAAAGGTTGATGCTGAAATTATTTAAAAACATAAAGGACCAAAAAGGGAAAAAAAACATAAAGGACCAAATCGTTACCAAAAATTAAGTTAAGGGACCACGGGTGCTATTTAGCCTAACCAAAATATACGGTATCAAAAGTTTATATAGAGTACAAAGAAAATGTCTCATTTTTTACTACTTTTGACAAGACGAAAAATGATTTACATGTCTATTAACAAAATTACAATATCACAATGTAGCAATATTCAATAGACATATATATTCAAGCATTGTCATTTTCTTTAATTAATTCCAAAATAAAATTCATGCAGCGTTCTTGAACTTCTTTAATTTGATCTAGATGAAATGATCTCGAGTCACAAATATCTGAACAAAAAAACAAAATTAATATCAGTTGAATCATAATTTTTTATCATACAAATATTAAAAAATACAATCAATAACAACATGTAATTTTTTAACATACGAACATTAAAAAAACATAACCAATAACAACTTGTAAAAAATTTACATACTTGCATCCATTAATCAACAATACCCAGTTCTTACAATGTTCAACGTATGTAACATGACATAGTAGCCACACTCATAATTTGAAGCATGTCTCTGACTCTAAAATTGAAATCACAAAAAAATGTTAAATACATAAAATTATTATAATATTATAAATAAAGTTATTCATTATAAACAACTTACTATAGGAAAACTTCATGTTATCTTCGGTTTAATTCTCAAACCTAGCAACCTATGATAAGCTTAGGAAGCTCTACAAAATAAAAATATTTATTAAAATTTTGTTATAAAACATATTACAATACTTATGAACAATAAACAAATTAAATACTTACGAATCAACAATGTGACATATTTTTTTTATCTGGCTTCCTTCCCAATGAACATATAATGACTACATTAAGCTCCTTATGATTAATAATAACCAATTGTCAATGACGACTACAATAAACAACTAAATATGTGTTATATTCAATTTTCTCTATTATAAGCGATAACTATAATAGACAAATACTTACTTTATGAGATAAGGGGCTAGGTAACAAGTTATTTTTTCCTCGTACAACTTATTTTAAATGTGGACTTGAACATTAGTTGAATCATTTTCACTTTGGATGAAACATGGATCAATAAATCCATACACTTCACTCTTTCTTAAGTCAATACAACGACGATGTAGATACCTAAAATATGAAATTGAATTTTCATTATAAATGAAATTCATAATTTCGGAAAAATTTACAAATAAAACATACTTATATTAGCCAAACTTGTAAGTGTTTTGTTGTGTTTTTGGATGTATTTTAAGTATTAAATGATATATTGTGATAGAATTTTATTATTTTTTAGATGTCCAAATATTTAAATTTAATTTATTTTTTTAAAAGAAAAAAAAAATTTATTACCTGTGAACTCAACCCAACCCAACCCGCTCATAATCAGGTTGATTTGGTTTGGCTTTGATGGAAAAGTAATGGGTTGAAAGCTTAACTCAACCCAAATAAAATTGATCGGTTCGGGTATCAGATTTGATCAAAAACTAATCAACCCAACCCATGTACACCCATAATAGGTGGCACACCACAACAATTGCCTATTGTGCTTGCATGTAAAGTGATATTAGGAGAGCAAATTGGGAAAGTCTCTTGCATCCATCCAAAAGACTTAAAAAAAATCTTATCAACCATATTATTATTGTTTTGAAAATTATAAAGCATAAAGAGAAATATTGTAACATATACTTCAATAAGAAAATGCAAAATTTAGTGGAAAGGAAAAAGAAAATGCAAATAATGAGTTCATCTCTAGTCTCCAAACAAAAGAAAACAAAATGATAAAGAGACACTTTAAAAAAATGAGTTTGGCATGTCATTTTTCTTACTTTCTTTCCCATAATATATAGTTCTCCCTCAAATAAGATGTAATCTTGTTATTTTTTGGAAATGAACTTATGCGTATATATACTAATCATTTTAGCAACATAACGTATGGACAATTAATGTTATATGACTTAAATAGTAAAGTATCAACAGTTGCAATGGTAGAAAATTACTCACAATGATATATCTACGTAGATAAAGTTTAATGTTCAATGAGTAAGAACTTGAGAATCAAACCTGTCTTAGCAAATCAATGAAGTGGTGAGATAAAACGGCGGCGGCGGTGAGTTGTGAAGTTTACGTTAGAAGAAAGTCAGGAACCCAGGTTTTAAGTGTACATGATATGGAGGTTAGGGAATACAATGTGGAGGTTTAAAGAGCACAGGTGAAGGAAGCAAATGTTAGGGAAGATAAAACGAAGTTAGATTTCTGAGTGTACGAAATTTTTTATATTTTTTAAGTATGCCTTAAGTCACTTACCAATATAAAACGTTTAAACAAGTTTCAAGTATTTACAAAATTGGCACCATCTCATTTTATTAAGTCGTTTCACATATTTACAAAATTGTCAGCGCCTCATTTTATTAACTCGTTTACACGGGTAACACACTTAAACATGTTAAGGTTAAACCTGCACATAATTTGTTAAGTTTGGTGGCACGTAAACGACTTAACTTGTTGTATTAAAAACTCAATTTTCTACTAGTGATTAGTCTCACCCGCTCATTCCCTCAAACAAAGAAAGAAAGAAGTTTTGCCTTGTTTTTCTTCTGTAGATATAGCTTAGAACCATCGCCGCCATATCCAAAAAGTATTTTTCCCACAAGTACTATATTTTGAGTAACAATCTCTCTTTACTATAATGATTAAGTAAAACGACAATTGTTAATAGAATGATTTTTTATTAGAATTTACAATAAAAATAAAGTCTTAGGATTGTAGTTTTTCACAATGATAGATACAATAAAATTAGTCATCTCTAAGTCATGGGTGTTAAACTCTTAAAATCAGATAAACAATTATAAGCAATGTCTTATTTCAAAGAGCAATGGTGTATTTTAAACTAATAACCAACGTATTTTCATGACTAATGTATTAGCAAAATCCATTAAGAGAAATTATCTTTCATGATTTGATTCTCTTGTCCAATCTAATGGATCAAATATCAAATTCACTTTTCAGTACACCATTTGATATCCAAGTACAATCATTATTCATATAAAAATTGGATTAAAAGATCAATATCCCAGAAAAGGGAGATCTATTCACACATGATCAAAGTAGAATCAAAGTTTAAAAATAAAAATATTTGAATTGTAAAAGAACATAATAAAAGAGAAAAACTAAATATTATTGAAACTAAAAATTTGCTAAGAGAACTACAAGAACAAAAAGCAAGAGTAACAAGAGTTTTGTGAGTAGGAATGTGTATCAAACTGAGTATTTTAATCAATTTTTATAGCTCTTTGTACCTTCATGGGCCTTAATTACAAGAAACAATTAGAATTTCATAAAAGAAAAACGCTTCAACAGCAGAATTTGAGCAGAATACGGCCATAATCTCTGCTGCATTGTTGTGGCAAATCTTCATTGGCAAGGCAATTTCGGTCTCAACCACTGTAAAGTATTTAAACTTGTATTTAAACTTGAAAAACGTTTTGGCCGTAATTATTGTTGAAACTTGTTTTTTTCCATCTTCTTGAGCAGAAAGAACCATGACTGCATCACTTGACTACATAAGTCTTTGCACCAAGAATCTTCACCAATTCCTTCACTTGTCATAGCAATCAAATCAAAACAAAAAGGTAGTGAAATAGAACTAAAATCGGATTAAAACGTCATATTAACCTATCAAACAAAGCTATAAAGACAAATACTTTCTAGCTTATGAAATTCCTTCATGCTTGAATCATTACTTGTCCTCAAGCAATTGCTTCAGGTAAATGATCATGAACAAGCAGAAACCATAAATATGGAACTCAACATTTAGTTCAACTGCAGGCAATAGGAAAATTCAACACCAAGGGATAACCAACTTCAGTTCCAAATTAGGGACTTAGCTCCTCTAGTATAGTGGTAAGTATTCCCGTCTATCACGTGGGTGACCCGGGTTCGTTCCCCACCAACGACGCCAAAAACTTGATAGTGTTTCAGCAAGTGTACTGAATTGTTGCAAGTAATAATAGAAATGGTAGTACCGAGTATCGAACTCAAGGATTACATTTTACTATCGAATTGTGTTTAATTACTAAAATTGAACAAAAAAGTTTCCGAATTGATTGAAATGATAATTGAAACTAACATGAGTAATGGAATTAAACTTTTATAATAAGAAAAATGTCAAGGATGAGTTACACTTCGAATCCAACCTTGATTTCTAATTTGATCGCAGTTACTAGATTCCTTTATTGAACTATTACTGAATTCTCTTTATTATTCTTGCCCTAATGTCTTAGTGACATAAACCTTAATTCCAAAGTAACCTCTAATTCCTTGGTGGATTTAAAATTAGAATTAAATTTTACACTACAAGAAATCTCTTATTAAACTATTTCCTCCACAAATAATTCAATTGGTTTCATGACCTACATCTTACCTTAGACTACAATATCATGAATTTATCATCTCAAGCATTCATAATGTCCACTGTCGTTTCAAAATACGAATCGTAAAATAGTTTAAACTTGATCAAGCAATAAAAGGCATTAAGCACAGAGATGAGAAAAATAATTCAATTAACTCATTCATATAACTACAAATCAAATCAAACAAATAAGAGTTTCATTTAGTTTCACTCATCCCTAACAAATATGATTTATTTACTCATGACAGAGATACAAAATATAGAGATTAAAGAAGAATTACAAGAAAGATTCATGAATGATTCTTGATAAAACTCCTTCAATGGTGTTAGAAACAACCGTTTCTGAGTTTCCCTGCTAGGGCACAAGTCTCCAAACTTCCAAATAGCCAAAAATATCCCTAGAAAGTGAGAAAAACGCGTTTTTATGCATTCTACAACGTGTCATGCGCCCCAAGCGCAGCATTTGCACTCCATGCGCGCTTGGATAGAACCAGGGATATAGAAATGTGCCCAGGTGTAGGATTTAAGCTACAGACGCACAACATCTGGTGTCTAACATTTACTACATTTTTCTCCTCTTTTGAGTCCGAATTTGGCTACGGTGTCTTCATGAAAGTTGTATCTATGGATCTTAGCTTTCATTTGCACTTGGTTTGACTCTAATTGGACATCTACAGCTCAAGATAAGGCTGAAACACTCCACATAGATAATGTTGATTTGTCACCAAAATTATGCACTGCACTAAAACAAAGAAACAACGAAAATCTATGAAAAATCTCTAATTAATAACAAAAATAAGAACATAAATATTTTAATAAATTCAAGAACTAAAATCAGAAAATTATATCAAAAAAACTCGTTAAATTAACTAATGATTAACGATAAATAACACTAAAAACAATGAAAAATATGCATATGATGAAGAGTTACCAGTTCCAAATTAGGGACTTAGCTCCTCTAAAAACGTAATTTTCATCAATAGGATACTCAACTCTCAAATTCTCCTAATATTTCAGGGTAATCTCCATTCACTCAAAATTTTGTGAAAACAAAATGTCCTACCATAGGCTTGATGATAAGCTAGAATTTATTTGTTTTTGTAGCTTTGTTTGATAGATTAATTTGATGCTTTTATTCGGTTTTACTTCTATTTTACTACCTTTTTGGGACTTAGCTCCTCTAAAAACGTAATTTTCATCAATAGGATACTCAACTCTCAAATTCTCCTAATATTTCAGGGTAATCTCCATTCACTCAAAATTTTGTGAAAACAAAATGTCCTACCATAGGCTTGATGATAAGCTAGAATTTATTTGTTTTTGTAGCTTTGTTTGATAGATTAATTTGATGCTTTTATTCGGTTTTACTTCTATTTTACTACCTTTTTGTTTTGTTTAGATTGAAGATAAGTGAATATTTTTTGTGTAAAAGAGCCTTGAAGTCAAGTGGTGCAATCATGGTGCATCCTGATAACGAAAATGAAAGAAACCCAAATTCCAGCAATCATTATTGTCTGGCCGTAATGGCCATTATGACCATGATGGATGAACAAAAAAAAACAAGAATTTGCCACTCCAAGGCAGCAAGGATTACTACCTGGCAGTTATGGCCATTATGATCGTAATATGCTCATCTTTTGCCGCTGAATCTATTACTGCATGGGAGTGATGGCCATAAAATGTTCATCTAGTGCTGCTAAACCATTTTTCTTCTATGAAATTCTGATGGTTTCTTTTAATTAATGTTCATGATGATACCTAGGACTATAAAAGGACGAAAATACTCAGTTTTAGACATAGATTTCTACTCACAATCTTTTGTTACTCGTGCTCTTGTTCTTGTATTTCTCTTAGCAAACATCTAGTTTCAATAATATTCATTTTTCTATTTTTACTTTGTTGCTTTATTCTGTTATTTTATATTTCCAATGTTTATATTTAAGCTTTTATTCTACCATGATCATGCGTGAGTTGGGGTGGAAATAGGTCAGGCCAGGCTTTGAAAGGCCTGAGTCTGGCCTACGATTAGTTTTTTAGGCCTAAGTCTGGCCTGACCTTTTTAAAAGTCTGGTTTGGCCTAAAAGTGAAGGTGCAAACACGAGAAAGGGGGTTGAATTGTGTTTGACTAACTTGAATACTTTTTCTGTTTTTGCAGTTTTATAACAAAACCCGATGTATGAATCAAACAGAGTTAGCAGCGGATATAAAGTAAAATAAAAACACAGAATTTTATACTGGTTCACCGTTAACGAGGCTACGTCCAGTCCCTTCACTTTGAAGGATTTCACAAATTCAAAACCTTGAATTACAACAATACCACTGACCCTCCAAGTAAGTCTTCTCAAACAGTCTAACAATCATAGACTTTTGAGGAATACAGCACCTTGACTTCTCAAGTCAAGTCTTCTCCTACCAATCTGATAACCCCAAATTGTAGAAGGAATTACTACGCCTTGAATCTAATTTCTAAACAATCTGCTACCCCTTCTGACTCCCTCAGATTGTAGACTCTACTTCAACAACTTAGATCTAACACAAGGGAAAGAAAAACACGAGTGCTTGCTTCTGGAAAGCTGAAACTCACAATTAACCTCACTGAAAACTCGAGTGTTTGCTTCTGGAAGGGTATGACTCTTTTGTGATATTCGATGTTGAGTCTTTAGTCTTGAGCCTCCTTTTATAGATGCACATTAAGGTCTCTTCCAAGCTTAAATTCGAGCTGTATCTTGCTGATTTCTCTTGCAAAAATAACTTGTCCAATCGGGTTTCTCTTAAATAAAAAACATATATTTTTCTTCTCCAGATTGCCTTCGAAAATAACTTTGACCAATCCTGACTTTAATTAATTCTAGAACAAATCTTTCTTCTCACCAATAGCTTCTGAATTCCACAAGACTTCACTTTATTTTTGTATTGAATCCGTTTAATACTTTGATTAAATATAATCACGACTCCACTGATCATGATTCAATCTGAACGACTTGATCTTCTCTCTCGTCCACATCTGGACTATACTAAGTGATCTGATGTGATCCTCTGATTTCGGCCAACCCTAGACCACACTTTCTGATCTTCTGATCTCGACCATTCTGGACTTGCAATTTGATCTGCTGTTTGCCTCTGATCTCGGCCAATACTGGACCACACGTTCTGATCTTCTGATCTCGGCCAACACTAGGCCATGGTCTGATCTTCTGATCTCGGCCAACACTGGGCCATATACTTAAATCTTAACCATTGATCTGAAACTTTTCCCTCTGATCTGAACCAATTCTGAATTGGGTCTGGATTGAACTGAAATTAAATCTGGACATATGATATTTCAGTCTGGACAATTACTTTCTGATCTGGATCAGGTCTGGATTAAATCTGGACATCATTTCTTCTGGTCTGGACTTAGTTTCATACTTTGAATCATGGTATCTTCTGGTCTGGGCCAAATCTGGACCAAGTCACTTGTTCTGGACCACTTATCTGAAGCTCTGGTTAAGTCTGGATCAAGTCTGGACTGTTTATCATTTCACTACCAAGCTATCTTCTGGTCAGAATAACTTTTGGACCAAGTCTGACTTATGAATCCTTGTGGTCTGGAACAAGTCTCCCTCTGGCAGGCTTCCTTCTGGTCTGGTCCAAGTCTCCTTTTGGACTCTGCTTCCTTCTGATCTGGGCCAGGAAAGATATCCTCTGATGGTATTTTGACATCCTGGAGTATCCTCTGGTGCTTTCAGGATGCATCCTCTGGTACCTTCTGGATGCATTATATGGTGACTTCTGGAGATGTATCCTCTTGTCTGATTTTATATTCTGATTGCTCATATTCTGCCTCTGATAACTTCATCTTCTGGTGGTATTTACTATAGAAATTCAAGGTACAAAATAAGATTACATGGAGTGCTTTTGTAAACATCAAAATCCTAAGTGCTTAGAACCAACTTGGTTCCAACAAAAACCCCATTTAAAAGCCTTATTCACATTAAAACATTTAAATCTAATCTAATAAAATAATATTAAAATAGCCTAATTGATAGGCTATAAAATAGGAAACAATAATATTAATAAATAACATTAATAAATAATAAAATATATATATATATATACTTTAGAATAGGAAACAATAATATTAATAAATAATAATAATAAAAAAATATCATTAATAAATAATATATATAGACCGGCCTGTCAGGCCTAATAGGCTTTTGTATAAGCCTGAGCCTGACTTATTTAAATAAATAGGCTTTAAAAATAGCCCGAACCTAGCCTTTTTATTAAATAGACCAGACCATAAGTAGGTCAGGCCATAGGCCCCTGACGGACGGCCTAACCTATTCCCATCCTTGTGTGTGAGTAGATCTTTCGTGTCTTGCGATTGTAGGATTTCCAATGTTGGATCTCTAACAATTTATATTTCTTTCTGTCATGGATGTTGATCATTTAATCGAATCTTAGTAAGAATTATGTTCATACTTAGATGTCAAATAATATACCAAAAGGTAGATTTGACCCCTAAGATTATGTTCTCTTATGAAAAATAGATGTCAAATAGATTTGACCCCTAAGATTTGACCCCTAAGGTAGATGTCAAATAATATACTTATGAAAATAGATTTTGGTTCTCTTGAAATCATGAAAGATATCTTCTCTTAAAGGATTTTGATAATACATCAATCATGAAAATAGGTTGGTTATTAGTTTAAAATACACTTGTCTTCTTTGAAAGAAGACATTAGTTATAATTGTTTATCTGATTTTTAAGAGTTATACTTGTCTTCTTTGAGGAACGATAATTTTTACTACGCGATAATACTGTGCATTTGCGGTCTTATCACTGGACTATTAACCAAATCTCCACTACATCTCTCTTGAGAGCATATATTTATCAAAAGCACTTTTCAAGGTTGTAACAGAGCCGAGGGACAATAGGTGAAGAAAACAAAGGAGGGAATATTCAAAGGACTATAGCAAAATAAACATATGATTATATATAACCTTTTTCAACAATTGAAGGTCAACACATTCAAACAATCCTTTATCAGTCCAAGCTTCTTTTTGCATTAGGGGCACTACTTACCATTTCTCTATGTACGCTACATTTTCACTTGACAAGATCTCACTTGTAACACTCTATTGGTCTTTTCATACATCGACTTATTAATTTTTTTCTTTTTCTCTTTTAGAAAGTTGCTCCACTATATTCAGAAAGGCAACCAAGAATGATTTTATCAGGGGCAAAGAAAGATAATTCACGTATGGCTCCAAGTGGGCAACTAGTGGAAAATATCAAACTTCAAACAAGTCCTAAGGCCAAAAACAATTAATCCTAGTGCTTTTTTCTTCAAACATGATCATAAGATAATTTACCCTTAAAAAGGTTGCAAGTCAGGTTATAGAGAACATATTTCAATGGTGAATAATCACTCAAAACAAGAAAAGAGACATAATATTTGATGATGTAACACCAACCCCTATATAAGCCCAAAATTCACATTTATTAGGTAAATCAAATAGAACATGCAATTAGAGAATATGTTAATTTATCAAACTGAAAGTGTGGATTCAGCAGGTGAGTTCATTGCCCATTTAACAACAACATGAACATAAATTATGATTCCCATTCAAGGATATCAAAAAGTTTTCTTTCAAGCAACGAGAATATTTTTTCAAAACAGGATAAAAAAAACAAACTACGAAAACAAGCAAACAAGAAAGTGTAATCCATGCTTAGACCAGCCAATATCCTCAATGTAAAAATTGAAATAGCAATGAAAGAGATAAAAAGCTCATAATATTATGGCGTTGGTAAAAAGTGGCCTTGGGAGATGAACCACTTGACTTCATGCTCTTTGCATCAAGACTCTTCACTTATTACTTCACTTCTCCTATCAATCAAAACAAAACCAAAAGGTAGTAAAATAGCACTAAGCCCGAATTAAAATCTTCAGATTAACCTATCAAACAAATCTATAAAGCCAAATAAAGTATACCTTATCACTGGACAACTTCTAGAAGGCTTTGGAAGATGTTGACGATTTGCTCGACAACTTCTCCAAGGAAGACTTCACACGTTAGTTCATGACAATCACAAGAATGTCGACAAGGTTCATTTGTTTTTCTCACGTTCCAATCAGATTGTCCTTATTTTAAAAATGGATCCCAAAATTAGACAATTGAGGAATATGTTTGATCATTCAATCTTAGAGGCTTAGAATGTTTGAGACAGAATCCAACAGGAGTTCAGAGTATGAATTTAACGGGTAAGTCACATCTTAAACATTAGTCTTTGAGTTGGACGTTGACAACTAGTTTTATCATTAAAGTTGATGGGATGCTAAATGAAGATATAACGGTGGAAATCTCAAGTTTTGTCAACTTATTGACAAATTTTAACACATTGAAATTAAGGAGTTGTCCACAATTGCACTATCTCCCACTATCCCTATTCAATATGAAATTCAATTCTCTCGTTAAGTTAAGAAAGATATTTGAAGGACTCATTTATGAGGAATGTGTTATTGGAGGAGATCAAGTGAAAAATGTTGGAACCAAGTTGGTTCTTGCAATTAAAGTTTTGATGTTAACAAATGTATTTTATGAAAATAACATATTTGACTTAGAAGAAGAATGAAAAATGTCACCAGAAGAATAGATCAGAGGATGACGTCACCAGAGGATGTCACCAGAAGATGACGTCACCAGAAGCAGAAATCAGATGATAATGTCACCAATGGATGTAATTAGAGGATGGTCACCAGAGGATATCACAGGAGGATATTACCAGAGGATATCATCAGAGGAACCTGTCAGAGAAAAATGCTCAAAACAGAATTGGAGCAAAAGACTCGAGAAAAAGAATCTAGCTAAAAATATTCTCAAAACAGAATCAGAGAAAAATGTTCAAAACAGAATCTGAGAAAAATGCTCAAAACAGAATTGGAGCAAAAGACTCGAGAAATAGAATCTAGCTGAAAGTATGCTCAAAACAAAAGCGGAGCAAAATGCTCAAAACAGAATTGGAGCAAAAGACTCAAAATAAAATCTGAGCAAACTACTCCAGAATATTCTCAAAACAGATTAATTGAAATACACTCCAAAAGTAAAGCATCAGTGAGCAAAAGACTCAAAACAGAATCTGAGCAAACTACTCCAGAATATTCTCAAAACAAATTAATCGAAATACACTCCAGATCAGTGAAGCCCTAATTTCAACTATAAATAGAGGCTTAATGCTGAAGAATAAAGCATCGAAAAATAGAAGAACTCAAGCAAAAATTCATAAGTATTCAGAGAGTTCAAAAGAGAGAAACACTTGCTTAAAAGATAAATATTTTTTAAGTGTTCTTTTCTTAGAGTGTGAAGCTGATCGTCATTATAAATTATTCACAAGAAAACACTCTAGTTCATTTTAAGATTATTGTGAGTATCAACTTTCCAGAAGTAGTTACTCAGTTCTAATTTCGATCCCTTATATAAAATCCTATAATGTTGAAGTTTCTTCTAAAATCTGGGGTTATCAGGTTGTCAGATGATCAAAGTCTGAACTCAGAGGAAGAAAAATTTGATTTCTTATCCATAAAGTTCAGAAAGATGTGGCATAACAGAAAGAATAAATTTTCCCAGAGATATTCCAAGCAGTCCAATAAAGGAAATGATGATACACATGACAAGAAAGGTATCATCTGCTATGGATGCAATGAATCTGGACATATCAAGTCAGAATGTCCAAATATGGAGAAAGGGAAGTACCAGAGGAAAGATTTCAGAACCAAGAAGAAAAGCATGATGGCTACATGGGATGATTCTGATGAATCTTCTGAAGATGAACATGCAGATTTGGCTATGATGGCTCACACCAACTCTGGATCCAACACAAAATCTGATTCTAGAAGAGAATCAAAAGATGATGAAACTGAGATGTCCTTAGCAAACAAGTTAAAAACACCAGTCATGGTACCTGGACAGTGGATGCTCGTGACATATGACGGGAAAAAGGTTTATGTTCCAAGAATTGACATTAAGCAAAGGAGGCACAATAACTTTTGGAGGAAAGCAAAAATGCCAGATCATTGGTCAAGGAACAATTGGTAATGGTAGCTCTCCTTCTATTAAAGATGTCGTGTTTGTTAAAGGTCTTAAACATAACTTGTTAAGTATAAGTTAGTTAAGTGATAGCAATTATGATATTATATTCAATCAAAAGACATGCAAGGCAATTAGTTAGAATGATGGATCTGTGCTTTTCACAGGTCAGAGGCAAAATAATATTTATAAAATAAATTTGTTTAGTCTAGAAAGCAAGAGGTTAAATGTCTTATGTCACTGAATGAAGAGAATTTAATGTGGCACAAAAGATTAGGTCATGCTAATCTTAGATCAATTTCAAATTTGAACAAACTTAAGTTAGTAAGAGGTCCACCCAATCTTAGTTACAAAATTGAAATCTTGTGTGAAGTGAAGGTGCAAACACGAGAAGGGGGTTGAATTGTGTTTGACAAACTTGAATACTTTTCATGTTTTTACACTTTTAAAACAAAACTTGATGTATGAATAAAAACAGAGTTAGCAGCGGATATAAAGTAAAAATAAAACACATAATTTTTATACTGGTTCACCGTTAACGAGGGTACGTCCAGTCCCTTCACCTTGAAGGATTTCACTAATTCAAACCTTGAATTACAACAGTTCCACTGACCCTCCAAGTCAGTCTTCTCAAACAGTCTAACAATCCTAGACTCTTGAGGAATATAACACCTTGACTTCCTAAGTCAAGTCTTCTCCTGCCAATCTGACATTTCCAGATTGTAGAAGGAATTACAATGCCTTGAATCTAATTGCCAAGTAATCTGCTACCCCTTCTGACTCCCTCAGATTTTAGACTCTACTTCAACAACTTAGATCTAACACAAGGGAATGAAAATAACACGAGTGCTTGCTTCTTGAAAGCTGGAACTCACAATTAACCTCACTGAAAACTTGAGTGTTTGCTTTGGAAGTGTATCACTCTTTTGTAATTTTCGATACTAAGTATTCTGCCTTGAGCCTTCTTTTATAGATGCAGATTAGGGCCTCTCCCAATCTTAATTTCGAGTTGTATCTTGCCGGATTCTCTTGCAAAAATGTCTTGACCAATCGGGCTTCACTTAAATAAAAAAAACATATCTTTTTTATGCTTCAGATTTTCTTTCAAAAATAACTGGCCAATCAAGTATTTAGTTTCTTCTCGCCAACAGATCCTGATCTTCCATACTACTTCACTTTATTTTTGTAAAAAATCTTTTTAAACCTTTGATCAAAATAAATTAAAATCTCCACCGTTAATCCTCATGATTAAATCTGGACCATTTGATCTTCTACGCTAGTCCACATCTGGACCTTACTAAGTGATCTGATGTGATCCTCTGATTTCGGCCAACCCTGGACCACATTTTATGATCTTCTGATCTCGGCGAACACTGGGCCATGGTGTGATATGTTGTGATCCTCTGATCTAGGCCAATGCTGGACCACACTTTCTGACCTTCTGATTTCGGCCAACACTGGGCCATGGTCTGATCTTCTGATCTCGGCCAACATTAGGCCAAATACTTAAATCTGAACCATTGATCTGTATATCTTCCCTCTGATCTGAACCAATTCTGGACTTGGTCTGAAATTAAATATGGACAAATAATATTTCAGTCTGGACATTTTTGAAGGTGCAAACACGAGAAGGGGGGGTTGAATTGTGTTTGACTTAACTTGAAACTTTTCCTGTTTTAATACTTTCAAAACAAAACTTGATGTATAATTAAAACAGAGTTAGCAGTGGATAAAAATAAAAATAAAAACTCACAGATTTTATACTGGTTCACCGTTAACGAGGCTACGTCCAGTCCCTTCGCCTTGAAGGATTTCACTAATTCAAACTTGAATTACCACCTTGCTACTGACCCTCCAAGTCAGTCTTCTCAATAGTCTAACAATCCTAGACTTCTTGAGGAAAAACAGCTCCTGTTCTTCAGCCAATCTGACACCCCAGATTGTAGAAGAATTCTCAACACTACAAATCTAATTGCCAAGTAACCTGCTACCTCTACTGACTCCCACAGCTTGTAGACTTTACTTCAACAACGTAGATTTGACAAAGTGGAACGAAAACAACAACAGTACTTGCTTTAAAAACTAAGACTCAACAATTGACTTATATGAAAATTTGAGAGTGTTTGCTTTTGAAGTGTATGACCCTTTTGTGATTTTCGATGATGAGTAATTTGCCTTGAGCCTCCTTTTATAGATGTTGATTAGGGCCTCTTCCAATGCTAAAATTCGAGCTAAATATTAATGGATTCTCTGGAAAAAATAAATTGACCAATCGGGCTTCAATTAATTCCAAAACATATCTTTTTTAAGCCTTAGATTTCTTTCATAAATTAACTAGCCAATCAAATCTGTGCATTGCTTCCCGCCAATAGCTTCTGACTTCCATGCTCCTTCACTTTAATTAAAAACAAATCTTTTTCACACTTTAATTAAAATAACTTGCAATCTCCATCATTGATCAATTCTGGATCATCAGCATTTTCATGCGATAGTCCAGCCTGGACCAGCCGAATTGCTATGCTATGAACCTCTGATTTCGGCCATTCCTGGACCACACTTCATAGCCCTCTGATCTTCTGATTTCAGCCTTCCTGGATGCGCGCCTGATATGCTATGAACTTCTGCATTCGGCCATTTCTGGACTACACAGCCTGTCCCTCTGATTTCGGCCACTTCTGGGCCATGGTCTGATTTTCTGATCTTGACCATCACTGGACTCAAAAAATTATTTCTGAACCATTGATCTGGATATTTTTACTCTGATTTTGGACCAGGTCTGGGTTGATTCTGGAACTCATTTCGTTTGTTCTGAACTTAGTTCCTTGCCCTAAATCATGCTATCTTATGGTCTGGGCCAAATCTGGATTGATCTTCATGTTCTGGACTCATAAACATACCTTCTGGTCAAGTCTGGAACAAGTCTGGGTTGTGTAATTTTTACTGCTAGGCCATCTTCTGGTCAGAATAACTTCTGGAATAAAATTGATATTTGATTCCTGTTTGTCTTGATCAACTCTCCTTCTGGCAGGCTTTCCAATGATATGATCCATGTTTCATTCTGAATTTTATTCCTTCTGATATAGGCCTGCAAAGTTATCTTCTGGTTCAGTTTTGTCATCCTGAAACATCTTCTGGAAATTCCAGAATTCATTTTCCTTTGGTCCTCTGCTTCTGATTTCTTCAGTTTCTGATGACATTTAATTTAATAATTCAAGGTATAAAATAAGTTTACATTGAGTGCTTTTGTAAACATCAAAATCCTAAGTCTTAGAACCAACTTGGTTCCAACAATTTTACCTTCTGTTTTGGATCAGTTCTGGATCAAATCTGGAGTTCATTTCTTCTGGTTTGGACTTAGTTTCATACCCTGAATCATGCTATCTTTTGGTCTGGGTCAAATCTGGATTGATTCTCTTGTTCTGGACCCATTAACTTATCCTCTTATTAAGTTTGGATCAAGTCTGGGCTGTTTATTATTTCACTGCCAGGCCATCTCCTGGTCAGAATAACTTCTGGAATAAATCTGACATTTGATTCCTTCTGGTCTGGATCAAGTCTCCCTCTGGCAGGCTTCCTTCTGGTCTGGACCAGGTCTCCTTCTGAGTTTGCTTCCTTCTGATCTGGGCCAACAAAGATATCTTCTGGTGATGTTTTGACATCCTGGAGTATCTTCTAGTACCTTCAGGATTCAATCTCTCAAACCCTTTGATTTTCTGCTTCTAATTACTTCAGCTTCTGGTGGCATTTGATTTAATAATTCAAGGTTCAAAATAAGATTACATGGAGTGCTTTTGTAAACATCAAAATCCTAAGTGCTTAGAACCAACTTGGTTCCAACAATCTCCCCTTTTTTTATGATGACAAAACCTTAACTTATTTTGCTAGTTTATAACTCGAAGACTTGAATTACTCCCCCTCAGACCAATCTCTCCCTCTAAATCTGATACTGACTTTTTCTTCTCCTTTTCAACTCCATCTCTTTTCACTCTTTCTTTTCTTCTCTTCTCCTCTCCTTTTCAACTCCTTCTTTATTCTCTCTTTCTTTTCTCCCTTCACATAGCCTCTCCTTTTCAACTCCTTCTTTTTTCACTCTTTTTTTCTCTCTCCCTGTTTCCTCTCCTTTTCAACATCTTCTCTTTTTCACTCTTTCTTTTTCTCTCTCTCTGATTCTTCTCCTTTTCAACTCCTTCTCTTTTCATCTCTTTCTTTTTCGCTCCTCCTTTCTTTTTTATCTCTCCTTTTCTACTTATTTCTCCTTTTTTTCTCTCTCTCTCCCCCTTTTTGTCATCAGCCAAAAAGAGGTCCTACTATTTTTGTAATTTTTTGTTTTTTCTCTTTACAAATTACAGAAAGTAAAAACAGAAAATTAAAAAGCATAAAATAAAATTACAAGAAAATTATAAAAAAAAACAACTAAGAAGACTACTTGAGCTAGTCAGATATGGAGACAATGTTGAGATGCTTCTTGATGAACTGGAACCTATCTTCTAGTAATGTTGTGGTGAAGATATCAGCCCATTGATGATCAGTGTCCATAAACTGGATGCTTAAAGTCATTTTTTGAACATGGTCCCTAATGAAATGGTGTTTTATTTCAATGTGTTTGGCTCTAGAGTGTAAGATAGGGTTCTTGGTTAGGTTTATGGCTGAAGTGTTATCACAGAACAAAGGGATATTGGTTTCAAAGATGTTGTAATCTTCAAGTTGGTGTTTCATCCAGAGTAACTGTGAACTGCATCCTGCTGCTGATATATACTCAGCTTCAGCTGTTGACATGGCAATGGTGCTTTGTCTTTTGCTTGACCAAGAGATCAAATTATCTAAGAAAGTGCAGTTGCCACTTGTACTTTTCCTTTCCAGCTTGTCTCCAGCATAGTCGGAATCACAAAAACCTATGAGTTTGTAGGTGGGTGTTTTCTTGTATAACAGGGTAAGGTTGGTGGTTCCTTTAAGGTCTCTCAAAATTCGTTTGACAGCAGTTAAATGGGATTCCCTAGGGTCAGCTTGAAAACAGACACAAACACTAAACAATATGTCAGGTCTAGAAGCAGTTAAATAAAGAAGGGATCCAATCATACCTCTATATGTTTTCTGGTCTAC
Source organism: Cicer cuneatum (assembly GCA_037974295.1). Classification (NCBI taxonomy): domain Eukaryota; kingdom Viridiplantae; phylum Streptophyta; class Magnoliopsida; order Fabales; family Fabaceae; genus Cicer; species Cicer cuneatum. Next base: position 54,961,782 of record JBBPBO010001985.1, on the reverse strand, counting down.
CTTTTGGCTGGTTCCATCTTTCTCAAGTGAGCAGGTTGGGTGCATGGGGGTGGCCATAGGCTTACATTCACTCATTTTGAACTTTTTAAGAAGTTCTTTAGTATATTTAGATTGGTGAATGAGTATACCTGATTTACCTTGGTGAATCTGAATTCCTATAAAGAACTTAAGTTCTCCCATCATGTTCATTTGGAACTCTTTCTGCATTAGGTCAGAAAACTCTTTGCACAAAGTGCCATTTGTCGATCCAAATATGATATCATCAACATAAACTTGAATAATCAAAATATCATTTTTAATGGATTTCCTAAATAGAGTATTATCAATCTGGCCTCTATTAAATTCATTCTTAAGCAGAAAGTTACTAAGTCTGTCATATCATGCCCTTGGTGCTTGTTTTAAACCATATAAAGATTTTTTAAGTTTAAAAACATGGTCTAGAAAATCAGAATTTTCAAATCCATGGGGCTGTTTGACATAGACTTCCTCACTTATATAGCCATTTAAGAATGCACTTTTAACATCCTTTTGATACAGCATTATATCATGATTAGCAGCAAATGATAAAAGAATTCTAATTGCTTCTAACCTGGCAACTAGAGCAAGTGTCTCAGTGTAATCGATACCTTCCTGTTGATTGTATCCTTGAGCTACTAGTCTGGCTTTGTTCCTTACCACTTCACCTTTTTCATTGAGTTTATTCCTGAACACCCACTTGGTTACAATAATGTTATTTTTTGGTCTAGATACCAAGTCCCAAACATCATTCCTTTGAAACTCATTCAGCTCTTCTTGCATTGCAAGTATCCAACCTTCCTCTGCCAGAGCTTCGTCAACATTGGTTGGTCTACATCAACTTCTGGTTCTGGAAGATCTGTAACAGCTTCTGATTTTGGTAGATATGTAACAGCTTCTGATTCTGGTAAATATCCAGATTTCTCTTCTGACTTATCTTGGTTGTTTCTGACTTGATCAGATTTATCTTTTGAAGATTTGTCATGTGTTGCAGACTTGTTTGTATGCTCTACCTTTCCAGGTACTTCTATTTCTTTTGCTTCTGCTCCCTTTGGTTCTGGTGAACCTGCACTATCTTTATCTAGCTTTGATTTGTTAAGATCAAGCTTCTTGTTATCACAGTAAACATAAATATCAAATAATAATAGTATTTACAGCAAGATGTAACCTCTATGTCAACAGTTTCAGTTTTGCTCTGAAAATCCTCTTGCTTCTGATTTTCATATTCCTAATCTGTATGTTCTGTGGTTACATGGTTTGGATGAGGGGATTTGAATTCCCTTCCAAGTTTGTAGTCTTGATGAATCTCACTGGAGTGTTTGAAGAACTCTCCTGATTCTGATTCCTCTCTGTCTGCTTTGGCTGATACACCATGTTCCTCTGGTGATTCTGGAACTTATGGTGATTCTGGTGATTATACTAATTCTGGTAATTATGTTGGTTCTGGTTCGGGTTCTCGTACTGATTCAGATTCTGGTTCCAGTGTTGGTTCTGGTTTCAGTTCCTGTGCCTCTGATACTGGTTCCAGTTCTGGTTCTAGTTCCTGTACCTCTGATACTGGTTCCAGTTCTGGTTCCATTTCCTGTTATGATTCGTGTGATATCTTTGATATTTCTTGTTCCTCCTATGATTCTGGTTCTGGTTCTGATAGGTATTGTGTTGACTACTTCTTCTTCTACCAGAGTCACTTGGCTTCTGATTGGTAGATGTTGGAACATAAACCTTCTTCTGCTTGAGCATTGCCAACATCCATTGTCCAGGCACCATTGTTGGTGTCTCCTTCTGGTTGCTCAGAATATCTGCAACTAGGGATGGGAATAGGCTAGGCCGTCCGATAGGGGCCTATGACCTGGCCTACTTATGGCCTGGCCTGGCCTGTTTAATAAGAAGGCTAGGTTCAGGCTATTTTTAAAGCCTATTTTTTTAAATAGGTCAGGTTCAGGCTTATATAAAAGCCTATTAGGCCTGACAGGCCGGCCTATATATATATATTATTTATTAATGTTATTTTTTATTATTATTTATTAAAATTATAGTTTCCTATTTTAAAGTATATGTATATATATATATATATATATTATTTATTAATGTTATTTATTAATATTATTGTTTCCTATTTTAAACCTATCAATTAGGCTATTTTAATATTATTTTATTATATTAGATTTGATTATAATTTTATTAGTTTTCCTTTTATAAAACTTTCTAATTTAGTCTATTTAAAAAAATGTAAAATATAACATTTAAATATTTTAATGTGAATAAGGCTTTTAAATAGGCTTTCAGGCCAGACCATATTTTTAAAAAGGTCAGGCCAGGCTGAAAAAAAGGCTATGATATGCCGTAGGACAGACTTAGGCCTAAAAAATTAATCGTAGGCCAGGCTCAGGCCTTTCAAAGCCTGGCCTAGCCTGGCCTATTCCAACCCCTATCTGCAACATAGACAATTTGATATTTTGGTACCCATAACTGATTGGGTCCAGGTTTATTAGTTTTAACAATTCTCTGATCTTGTTCAGATTTTACCATTGGACAAGATAATTCATAATGACCTTCCTTAGCACAAACAATACATAGAACATCAGAATGAACATTTTTAGTTTCAGCAATAATTTCTGTAAAACCAAGACCTCTCTTTCCAGTGTTACTGTTTCCATAAATCATAGATGCATATTTACTTCTTTCCATTCCATTAGAAATAAAGTTTTGAAAAAATTGCTTATGCATATCAGATTCACAAACAGTTTCAGAAGTGGAACAAATATTACTTTTGAGAGTTTGATTTTAAGATTTGAGTCTTGCAACTTCAGTTTTAAAATCCTTGTTTTCAGTTGCATACTCAAAATTTTGATTCTTTAAAACTTGTACTTCTTTGGTCAGATTTTTCTTATCTTCCCTAAGAGTTTTCAATTTTAAGGACATATTGTTGTTTGCATTTAAAAAATCTCTTACATCCTCAATTAATTCAGATTTAGAGAGATCAGAAAATACCTTATCATCTTCATCTTCTGAATCTGTTCCAGAGCTTGAGTTGTATCCAGAGCTTGAGTTAGTATGAGCCATCAGAGCCAGAATTACTTCCTCTGATGTGCTTCCAGACTTGCCTGAATGACTGGTTTGATCATTCTTCCTTCTGCCTGTTTTCCTTCCTGAAGTTGTGCCTTTATGAGGTCTAGAAGCAGACCTAATGTGTGCCATCATTGTTGTTTCGGCCTCTTCTTCATCAGACGATTCTTCTTCTGATTCTGATACATTCCAGGCAGCCATCAGACCCTTCTTTCTGTATTTGGAACTCTTCTTATGTTGTTTGCCTTTTTCCAGATTTGGACATTCTGACTTAATATGTCTAGGTTCATTGCATCCATAACAAACGATACTCTTCTTGTCAGATTCTTCATTTCCTTTGCTGTTATGTTTCTTCTTGAAGCTTCTTCTCTTCCTGTTTTCCCAGATCTTAACCATCTTTTTGGTTAAGTAAGCCATATCATCACAGTCACTGTCACTATCCTCTGATTCTGATGCTGCCCTTGCAACTTTCTCCTGTTTCGACTTCAGAGTCAGATTCTTCTTCTTCTTAGGTTCATCTGCATTCAGCTCTATTTCATGAGACCTGTAAGACCCTTAATTTTAAATATTAATCTTGGAATTAATGTCAAGGGCATTTTGGGAATTTTTGTAAAATATTTAAATATGTATGTTTTGAGAAAATATATATATACACAAATATTTATTTTGAAGTATGAACTAAAATTATTGGATGAAGAATTAAATTAATTTAATTTCAAGTAATTAAATTAATCAGACCATTAAGTAAGGATTAGTGGCTAATTGCAAGACAATTAAAAGCTGGAAATTAGACAAGTGGCAAGTGAGGTGGCACCATGAGAGCCTATAAATAGGAGTGAGAAGGATGGTGAAGTCAGAACACCATTCCTTCCTCCTCACTGCCCATATTGCATGTACCAACCCCATTTCCCTCTCATCCTATCTCTGTTCTGCCCAGTTTCCCGAATTCAAATTGAAGAGAGGGAATTCCTCAAGACTCCAGTAACTGAGAATCCAAGCCTCAAACCTGAAAACCCCCAGTAGTAAAGTTAATCCCCACCTCAATACGAAGATAAAGAACCCAGTTTTGCAGCAGCAAAATCAGGGAACAGCTTCGCCGTTTTTAGACGCAGAAAAGGGAACGCAGCAGGAACAAGAGAAATAGCATAGCACGCTACAAGTGTAAGGGCACCTTCCATCTTTTAGCTGCATTAGGGCCATAAATTTGTGTTGTTTTCAGTTCTGTCTTTAAAAGAAAAGCTATTTTCGAAAATGACATTGCACGAGTGTTGGTCTGTGAGCGATTGCACTAGGTTCTAATCTGTGAGCGATTGCACGAGTGTTGGTCTGTGAACGACTGCACTAGGTACTGATCTGTGAGCGATTGTACCTTGGTTTATGTCAAACGTGCTGGTCTGTGAGCGACTGCACGAGTGCTGGTCTGTGAGCGACTGCACTGGTGCTGATCTGTGAGCGATTGCACCCTGGTCATGAGGGCCGTTAAATTGTGCTGGTCTGTGAGTGACTGCACCTTGGTGATTCCAAGAAAATCATGCATGAGCATATATGCATTACATTGAGGGATTTGACCGGTGTGTCACGATTGTTTATATGATGAATGTTGGAAATTAATGTGTGTGAGTGCTGTCCAGAATCTGAAATTCTGAATTAATGATTGTGTTTTGTTGACTGTTGTTTGTACTTACCGCATACTTCATAATCATTGACAGCTGTTTTGAAAAGGCATGTAAGTCATAAATTTTCAAATGAGCATTATTATTTCCTCATCATCATACGTTATACCATGATTAAAATCGTTGCTAGGTAATATATGCTATGTGAATATTTGTGATTTTTGGTTGGTGACCCCTTGCTATTATATTGTGGACTTTGGGCTTTGCCCTCAGATGCCTCCCAAACCCACGCCACCCATGGGTACCCGAACGACGGAAACATCGTTGAATTTCCTTGATCGCTACTTGCGCACTGCTTGGGCATTTGACCCCGTCTCAAGCAGAGCGACTTATACAGGGTGGCTGGAGCGGACAAGTAGGACTGATGGCGTGGAAGACTTCGTAGAGCGCACTCATGCGAGCATAGAGTTTCCCGTGCCTTCCCGCCTGGTGCTAGAGGCGTACGGAGTTTTCGACGACGCTGAGGAGTCTGCTGAAAGGCTTGAGACGGAGGCCACTATAGGGGTGGTGACTCCCAACCCTGTGATTGGAAGAGAGATACATGAGTCTGATGCGGTAGAGAAGCGTGAAGAGATGAGACCAGTAGCGACTGAGATTCCGGGTCCATCTAGGATCTCCGATGATTGCTACGAGATAACGGCACCGCCAAAGCGGCCACGAGTGTGTATTGACTTGACTTCTGAGGAGACCGACCCCTCTCTGCACGAGGAGGAGGAGGAGGTTACGTCGAAGCGAGCTGCAGAGTCAGAAGAGACTTGCGTGGGATGCGGAGGGAATCCGTGCTACTGCAGCTTCAGCGCATGATCAGTTAGACTTAATGTATTAGGTTTTGGGTTGAAATTGTAATTTGTCTTATTTTGGGAATACTGTACTATTTTCCGCTGAACCATGTACTCTGATATTTGCTGTTGATGTATTATGACAATGATATTTTGGGATGTATTAATGTTTAAAAACTAATTTCCAAGATAAGTACTTAGTGATAATCCTAATGAAGTATTTGGTTTACGTTCATCGATTAATCTATAACGTACTATTTTACAAAGAACTTTATTTTAATTCCTTTGAAATAATTTTGGGAAAACTTATTTTAATTATTAATTTCAAAAAAAAAAATGCACCCGCGCTGTGTTTTAAACTCGGGGTGTTACAAGACCTGAGGGAGCTGATCAGATCTTCAAGCTTCAAGGTATTCAGATCTCTAGCTTCCTGTACTGCAGTAACCTTTGGTCTCCATTTGGCTGGTAAGCTTTTCAGGATCTTCTTTACATGATCTGCAGTGGTGTAGCTTTTCTTTAATAGTTTTAAACCTGATACCAGAATCTGGAATCTGCTGAACATTGCTTCAATGTCTTCATCCTCTTCCATCTTGAATAGCTCATACTGTTTGACCAATATGTTAGCCCTTGCTTCTTGAACCTGCTGGCTTCCTTCATAGGTCAGTACCAGACTGTCGAATATGCTCTTTGTTGTTTCTTTATCTGTGCATCTATCAAATTCCTTGAATGTGATGGCACTAATCATGATGTTTATGGACTTCTGATGAAGTTTGTATAATCTGCTCTGATTTGGTTTCATATCATCCATGTCTAGTTCTTTAGTTGGATCTTCTGGATCAGTAGGTGCAGTGTATCCTTTGACTACCATCTTCCATAATTCAGGATCTTGAGATATGAAGAAACCTCTCAGTCTGTCCTTCCAATACTCAAACTTTTCTCCATCAAATAGTGGTGGTCTGTTGATGTTGCCTCCCAGTTCATCTCTGGATTCTGCCATGTTGAACCCCTTGGACCTTTCCTCAAACACTGTTAAGTGCTCAGCCTTGAGACCGAGCTCTGATGCCAATTGAAGGTGTAAACACGAGATGGGGGGGTTGAATTGTGTTTGACTAACTTGAATAATTTTCCTGTTTTTACACTTTTAAAACAAAACATGATGTATGAATAAAAACAGAGTTAGCAGCGGATATAAAGTAAAAATAAAACACAGAATTTTTATACTGGTTCACCGTTAACGAGGCTACGTCCAGTCCCTTCACCTTGAAGGATTTCACTAATTCAAACCTTGAATTACAACAGTTCCACTGACCCTCCAAGTTAGTCTTCTCAAACAGTCTAACAATCCTAGACTCTTGAAGAATACAGCACCTTGACTTCCTAAGTCAAGTCTTCTCCTGCCAATCTGACAACCCCAGATTGTAGAAGGAATTACAACGCCTTGAATCTAATTGCCAAGTAATCTGCTACCCCTTCTGACTCCCTCGGATTGTAGACTCTACTTCAACAACTTAGATCTAACACAAAGGAAAGAAAATAACACGAGTGCTTGCTTCTTGAAAGCTGGAACTCACAATTAACCTCACTGAAAACTTGAGTGTTTGCTTTGGAAGTGTATGACTCTTTTGTAATTTTCGATACTAAGTATTCTACCTTGAGCCTCCTTTTATAGATGGAGGTTAGGGCCTCTCCCAAGCTTAACTTCGAGCTGTATCTTGATGGATTCTCTTGCAAAAATATCTTGACCAATCAGGCTTCACTTAAATAAAAAACATATCTTTTTTATGCTTCAGATTTTCTTTCAAAAATAACTGGTCAATCATGTCTTTAGTTTCTTCCGGCCAACAGCTCCTGATCTTCCACACGACTTCACTTTATTTTTGTAACATCTTTTTAAAACTTTGATCAAAATAAATTAAAATCTCCACCGTTAATCCTCATGATTAAATCTGGACCATTTGATCTTCTGCGCTAGTCCACATCTGGACCTTACTAAGTGATCTGCTGTGATCCTCTGATTTCGGCCAACCCTGGACCATATTTTCTGATCTTCTGATCTCGGCCAACACTGGGCCATGGTGTGATCTGCTGTGATCCTCTGATCTCGGCCAATGCTGAACCACACTTTCTGACCTTCTGATTTCGGCCAACACTGGGCCATGGTCTGATCTTCTGATCTTGGCCAACACTGGGCCAAATACTTAACTCTGAACCATTGATCTGAATACATTTCAGCAACCTGATGTAGCTCCCAACTCATTTGGATGAAACATCAGCTGGAAGACTACAAAATCATGGAAACAAACATCCCTTTATACTGTGACAACACTTCAGCCATCAACCTAACCAAAACCCCTATCCTACATTCTAGAGCCAAACACATAGAGATCAAACACCACTTCATCAGAGATTGTTCAAAAAGGGGTACTTAACATTCAATTTGTAGACACTGATCATTAATGGGCTGACATATTACTAAACCACTACCTGAAGATAGGTTTGAATTCATCAAGAAAAACCTTTATCTTATCTGCATCCCTAACCTAATAGCTTAGTTTAATTTTTTGTATGTTATTTTATTTTTCGTGTACTTTTATAATTAACAAAAAATAGAGGATCTCTTTTCTTCATTAAATCCTTTTTGTCTGATGACAAATGAGGAGAAGATGTAATATTTGATCAAATATCCGAGGGAAAAGATGATGTATTTGAAAGGAGGAGAAGATGATGTATGATGTATTTGATATGATATCTGGGCATTAGACTCAGGGGGAGAAAATATGAAATGAAGCTTATATTAAAGCTTAGTCTTAGGGGGAGTCAAAGTCAAAAGAAAGAAAAAGTATTATAAAAAATACATTGTTTGTCATCATCAAAAAGGGGAAGATTGTTGGAACCAAGTTGGTTCTTGCAATTAAAGTTTTGATGTTAACAAATGTATTTTATGAAAATAACATATTTGACTTAGAAGAAGAATGAAAAATGTCACCAGAAGAATAGATCAGAGTATGACGTTACCAGAAGTAGAAATCAGAGGATGACGTCATCAGAGGATGCCAGCAGAAGATGACGTCACCAGAAGCAGAAATCAGAGGATGATGTCACCAGAGGATGTTATTAGAGGATGGTCACCAGAGGATATCACCAGAGGATATTACCAGAGGATATCATCAGAGGAATCTGTCAGAGAAAAATGCTCAAAATAGAATTGGAGCAAAAGACTCGAGAAACATAATCTAGCTAAAAATATACTCAAAACAGAATCTGAAAAAAATGCTCCAGAATATTCTCAAAACAGATTAATTGAAATACACTCCAGATCAGTGAAGCCCTGATTTCAACTATAAATAGAGGCTTAATGCTGAAGAATAAAACATTGAAAAATAGAAGAACTCAAGCAAAAATTCATCAGTATTCAAAGAGTTCAAAAGAGAGAAACACTTGCTTAAAAGATAAACATTTTCTAAGTGTTCTTTTCTTATAGTGTGAAGTTGATCGTCATTATAAATTATTCAGAAGCAAACACTCTAGTTCATTTTAAGATTATCGTGAGTATCAACTTTCCAGAAGTAGTTACTCAGTTCTAATTTCGATCTATTATATAAAATCCTAAAGTGTTGAAGTTTCTTCTAAAATATGGGGTTATCAGGTTGTTAGAAAAAGACTTAGCTTGTAGGTTTAAGGTTGTGAAGGTTCTCAAAAGTCTGGGGTTGTCAGACTGTTTGAGAAGACTTGGCTGGTATAGTCAAGGTGTTGTTGTTCCTCAAAAATCTGGGGTTGTCAGGCTGTTTGAGAAGACTTGGTTGGTTTAGTCAATGTGTTGTTGTTCCTCAAAAGTCTGGGATTGTCAGACTGTTTGAGAAGACTTGGCTGGTATAGTCAAGGTGTTGTTGTTCCTCAAAAGTCTGGGGTTGTCAAGCTGTTTGGGAAGACTGGCTTGTAGGGTCAGTGGTGTTGTAATTCAAAGGAGTTTGAATTAGTGAAAAGGCCTTCTGGAGGAAGGGACTGGACGTAGCCTAGTTAACGGTGAACCAATATAAATTGTTGTGTTATTATGTTATTATTATCCGCTGCTGAATCTGATTAGTTATCTATCGAATAATTCAAATTAACATTCAACAAAACAGCAAAAGTAATCAAGTTTGACAAACACAATTCAACCCCCCTTCTCGTGTTTGCACCTTCAAAAAATAAGCTAATAGGGTTGTTGTTGAACACCAACAGCAAGGAGGATAAGGTTTCTGCTATTGCTAAAATTAGAGGACTCGACAAGACAACACTTATGCAGCATGTAAAAAATTTTTCATTTCAAATCGTTGGTTTATGTTGCTGATGACATTTTTGTTTTGATCCCCACATCATAGCTACAAATATTGCAAGGTCTAGTTCTAAAGATAACAACGAACTAGCGCATTGTAAACTTGAAGAGATCATAGGTATCAAATGTTTGTTTGTCTCTGATAATGTATGGAAAGACTAGTGAACCTTGATATTAGAATTGGCGCATAAGTACATCTTCAACTTTTTTGTTGAATGGACTAGAGCTAAAACAATCATGAGATTTGTTTTCTCTACGTGCCTTTGCCTTGGGAAAAGAGTGAAAAAAATGAACTTGGTGTCAAATGAAGAAGAGATTGTCCAAAAATGTGTTGGGTTCTTCTGACCATAAGAGTTGTGGGATCTTTAATAGGATCAGTAATTAGTGTGGAAGATTGGTTGGATATCAACATTCAAGATCTTTTTAAAATTGATGAACAAGATGTAATACTTACATCGATAAAATTAAGGTATGATACTAAAAACAAGTTTTGCGTTATGCTCATTGTATTCGAATGGTCATAAAATTCCCAATAACAAGTTGATTCAACTTTGGATTTTCCAAGGGTTCATTATGTCTTCGAATGTGACGACAAGTTTAAAAAATACAGATAATGAGTACTTCGTGACTCTACTTCATAGATCTTCCTTTCAAGTTGCCATAGGATATGTGGATAGTAGTGGTATCCATTCTTTCCAAATGCATGATCTCATGTGTCACTTGCCAAGTTCTATTTCAAAAAGAAGTGTGATACATTTAACAACATTTGTTAGTTGTAATGTGACGCATTACAACAAGATTTAGCCAAAAAGTGAATCTTTTTGTACATGAGAGGAGGAAAAAACAAAATTATGGAAATCCATTTCCAATGCATTCCTAATACTAGTAAATAATATCAACACCCTATCCCTAATGATTGTCGATTACATAATTTTGATAACTGCTACAAGAAAAATTAAAAAGAACTATACAAAAAAACAAAAACAAAACGGTCACAGAGAAACATATTTATAAAAGTAACTTAGGACGATTACATAATGTTTGAAATGTGTTAATTTGTTAGCAAATACTTAACAACCTGAGTAACGAGTTATGCAAGGAAACATATAAGAGACATCTACATGAACTGATGTTATGTGCAAGAATCATATAAAAAAATCACTCATAAATAAAAGCCTACAATATATTTGATTCAATGTGTTCTCCAATGTCAAAAATAATATCCATTAAAGAAAACATAGTTCATACTTTCATTCAAGCTATAAAGTACAAAACATAAAAATAAAAAATAAAAAATAAAAAACAAAGAGAAAGAGAAAGAAAACTTGAAAATAAAATGAAAAATTACATAATTGAGGAAGATGATGTCACATAGATTTATAGCACCTATTCAAAGAAACACTATAAAATGTGCAGTATAATATCCATAAATTAGAGTAGTGTTTCTTAACCATAAAATAGATGATGAAAGTTTTTATATATAGCGTAATGAGAAAACCAACCTAATGCACCAAAAATTTGAAAAACGCATGCCTGATTTGAATATTAGTATGGTGATTCGAATCAACATTTATCCAATTCAAAATAATTTTGACAAAGTGATTTGAATCACTTATAAATGATTTGAATCACATTTCCCTAATTTGCTCAAAATGGCATAAAAAATAAATAGTAATTTGAATCGAAAGAATTTCAATTCAAAGTGATTTGAATCACTGTATTTTTAACAAGCTAATTCAAATCAACATAAACATGATTTAAATCACATGCTCAAAATATGCGGTTTTAATGCATTTTTTAAATCCAAATTTTTTTCAAAAATTAAATGACTTAAATTAATTTAAATGCAAATTTAATATTTTGATTTTCTCTTATCCTAAGATGTTGAGGATTATTGAGAAAGACTCATTTACATTATGTAATCTAAACATAATTTTGACATCACCTTCAATATAAACTAAATCTTGATTATAGAGAACATACACTTACATAGGTAACCATAAACACGGTACTTCATGAATCTTTTATGTCTAAACTTCAGATAAAGGACGGTTTATTGTTAGTATAAATTAAGTTTACATTAATATCAACTATTGATTTTATAATTTCACCACATAATGGCAACTTGTATCATAAAATAATTACTCAATACTTGGCGTCGATGCCCATTAAACTCAATACTTGGATTTGTCTTCTCTAAAGTGAACAACTCACTTTAGAGAATAAAACGAGTAATATCAATAATTGATCATCAAATGAATAATTGTTATTTTGTGCACATGCATCACCAATTATGAATAATTATAATATCAACTATTAATCCATTCATTTCACCAGTTCTCATTTTAGATGAACCAAATCTTAGTTTTTTTTAATTATATCCTCTTTTTGGAAAGAAAAAAATCTACTTTGAAACTAATGTGCCAAAATACACTTATTTGCCTTTAGGAGGTTGTCAAGTGCAGATGCGATCATGTAGTGCACTGGAAATTTCCCTCCTTCAAAAGGTCGCATCTCAAGATGTGACGATCTATTGCTTTATTTATTTATTTTTAATAAATTAAAAAATAATAAAATGTCAAACCAATAAATAGTTGGATAACACATTATATGGTCGCATTTCCAATAAATGATTGGACAACACACAATACATATCACATCCTCATCATACGACCTCCTAAAAATTTTAAAAAATAAAACATTTTGATATATTAATTTTAAAATAAAAATATTTTAGATTTTTTTAAAAAAATATATATATAATTGAAAAAAATCCCCAAATCTATACTTTTTAATGGCTACCTTAGATTATTTTATTTTATTTTTCCTTACAATGTTGGAAGAGATCCCTCATTTTTTATTTATAAAAATTGAGCAACTGCCATTTGGTCGGGTTTTTCTTTCTTTCGTACATTCCATCTCTCTCTCTCTCTGGATTGTCTCTCACACTCGTAATATACACCCTTCTAAAAGCTTCGCTCATCACCATTACGCTTCTGCTCATTGCTTCAAAACTTTTCAGATCGGTGTCTTTCTCTCTCTGACAACTCAAAGGTTCGCTTATTTTTTCAATTTTCATAATTTTTGTTATAATTTTATTACTTAGACCGCACTCTTTCCTATTTCTATGAGGTTTTTCTCTACAAATTTTGTGTCTTTTGTCATTGCATGTCAGTAACAGAAACTGGGTCTGTAATGGGTTTGATCTCAATTTCTCATCATTTTTTCTGATTGAGTTGTTTTTTATTCTTCTACAGTGACACTGAATTTGTTGCATGCAAATGGGTTTCCTCTTAAATCATTGATTGAAAATTTTTATTTTGAATTATGGGTGTTTTTCTTCATTCTCTTCTATGAAGGAATTTATTTTCTTCTGGTGAATTTTTGTTCCTTGTGTGTGTGTGTTTTTTTTTCTCTCATTTTGTTGTCATGTGTCTGAAAGTTTTATAGGGAAAGGATGGAAATGATTTTGTGCTGAAGTGACAAAAAGCAATTTATGTGTTTTGATAATGGGGTTTTGAGTTTCAATGGAAATTTGATTTAGGTAGCTGCGTGTTTGATCTTGCATGCAAAGGGATCATGTTTCTATTTTCTAATGACCCTTTTTGAAGTAATCTGAAAATAATTGGAAAAAATGTGTTCTTTTTATTTTGTCATTAGGAAGGGTAGTTGTAATAAGGTCTCTTATTTTCATTTGCTTAAATTTATCACTAATTATGTGAATTGTTAGTATGACATTTTCACTACATTTTATTTCATTGTCCTCTCCTATGTAGAACATGACACCGACATATTGATTACATTCAATTAAATCATTTTCTAAAATTATTAGCAGTATCGACGTGTACGTGGCGTGCCTGTTGTTTGTGTTAGTATTGGTGCTTCATAGGTCCCTCAGAATTGTCCTCTGTTTATAGTTCAGTTATAAGATTTTATTTACATCATTAGGTCTTAATTTTTTTTAATCATTTGGTATAGTAAGTAAAACAGATTTACTATACTGTTTTAAAGTTTCTTTCTTCTTTCTTTTTGGTTAATTTTTTAAAAGAAAATGATATGATGCCTGGTGCTAAATTACAAGATCTATGAAGCACATACACCTAACACAATATTGACACTGGTACCTAGACAAACATCAGTAATAATTTAAGAAAATGGAAAATATTGAATGTAACCACATGTGTCGATGTTCTATCGGTATCCGACACGTGGCAGCCGTTAGACTAAACGCCTTCAATCTGAAGTGTGAAGGTTACATTGTAAAGGATCTCTCATTTTTCCTCTTGACTAGTTTGAATTATGAGTTATACACTTCGTTGTTTCCTATGATTGATTGTTTCTTTTGACTGATTGTTTCCTTCTAATGCATTTCTAGGCTTGTTGGTTATTGTAGATAAGAGTTTTAAGATGATCTCTCCATAAAATGGCAATTATTAACTCTTATCAGCTTCTAACATTTTTGGCCAGGATTGAAGATTATGATCATACGGTTTCATTCACGTACAGCTAAAATAGTTAATCATGAGAAATGAAGTGAATTGTTAAAAGGTTAATTAGTAAATGGGGATCCAAACAGTGGGGTCTCAAAGTGGTGAAGATGGTAGTGGAAAACGATCACAACTCCACCCTCTTATGCGAGAAAACTCAGTGTACAGTCTCACACTCGATGAGGTTCAAAATCAGTTAGGTGATTTAGGGAAGCCACTAAGTAGTATGAACCTCGATGAGCTTCTGAAAAATGTATGGACTGTTGAGGTGAGCCAATCAACGAGTACAGAGAACGAAGGCACAGCACAGGCTAGTCAAGCTTCTCTACAACGTCAAGCTAGTCTGTCGTTAACGGACGCATTAAGCAAGAAGACTGTGGATGAGGTTTGGAGAGATATCCAACAAAAGAAAGACGGCGAGGAAAAGAAGTCACGAGAGAGACAAACTACTTTAGGAGAGATGACATTGGAGGATTTCTTGGTGAAAGCAGGTATTGTCGAAGAAGTATCTTCTAATAAAACAAACAACGATTCTACAGAAGGGATTGATTCGAACGTAGCAGTATCGCAGTTTCCTCCGCAAGGTCAGTGGATACAGTATCCACAACCACAATATCAGCATCCACAACAAAGTTTCATGGGGGTTTATATGCCTAGCCAGGGTTTAGCACAGCCGTTGCACATGGGAGCTGGTGCTTCATTGGACAATCCGTTTGCGGATAGTCATATGGCATTGGCTTCACCTCTTATGGGAACAGTGTCAGATACGAAGATGCCTGGAAGAAAAAGGAGCAATCCAGAGGACATGGTGGAGAAGACAGTTGAGAGAAGGCAGAAAAGGATGATCAAGAATCGGGAATCTGCTGCACGTTCTAGAGCAAGGAAACAGGTGATCTCTCTCTCTCTCTCTCTCTCTCTCTCTCTCTCCCTCTTTCTTTATTTTTGAGTGCCGTACGTCACTATTATTCTATGATACACAGATACTGACACGACACTGACCTAGACACCCCGACAATGGTAATAATTTGAGAAAATGAATTAATTGAATGTAATCAATGTGTTGGACACAGGGACACGCCTTCGATTAGAAGTGATGTGCTACATAAGCTATTATTTAATATTTTTTTATGCAATGAAAACCCTAAACCTGAATAATAACTTCTATAAACAGGCTTACACAAATGAATTGGAGAATAAAGTTTCGCACCTGGAAGAGGAAAATGAAAAGCTGAGGAGACGAAAGGTTAGATTATGCTTTGAAGTTCTAACACTTACAGTCCTCAGATTGAGTCAGTTCATCCATTTGTGGATTATATTTTCAGCATATGAAAGAGACAGTCTCAGTTTCAATTATTATACAATTCTTTGCATGGTCTCGAGATAGGAAACTCTGCATATTATGTTTCTGTAGTCGAGACAGGAGCATGTGTTATTTGGATTATGCAAATTGTTCCCTTTAACTCTCACAATTGAATCCGTTAGATTTGAATGAAATAGGAATGGAGCCATTGATCAACCTGACATCCCTGATATACTAAGTAAAGATTAGTTAGTGCATTTGAAAACATGAATTCTAAGGGCTCGATTACTTTGAGGCTGGAATGACATTTTCCTTTTTATTTGTAATAGATAGAGAGAAGATGGAAGCTAACTACAAATAATTGATTTCCACAAACTCTGAAAACGATGTTTTGAAAATAAATGTTTTTAAAGCATTACAGCATCAGCATTGTGTTACTGTTTTTATAATTAATAACTAGTTGCAGTTATTAAGTTAGTTATTTATTGTATGTGAATAAATAAGGAACTGCAGCCTGTTATTGGGTAGGCAGAAAAACAGAAAAGTGGTATTTGGGAGGGAGAGATCTAAGACTCTCGTAATTGATTAGGATACATCAACATAAAATAATGTGATTGACAAACAGAAACGATCATGTTAGTTCTGATACAATTCTTACTCTCACAAAGATACTATAGTGAATCTCACTAGGGATTATCAATTTTAAAATTTTCCATTCATGCAAATGACTCATCTTGCAACATCTTTCCCACTCAAAGCATAAAATTGTCACCCAACGAAATTACTACTTTCATGAACTCCAGTTTCATATCATGAACTATATGCCTTGGATTTCTTCTGCTTCATGATGCTTTATTTTTATTGGGTGATCAGGACTTTGATTTACTGGCGCAACATTGCTTGCTCCTTATTGTACGACTAGCGCATTTGTTAGGACTTAGGATGATCTTTATAAAAGCTCTATGCATATGCACAGATTGTATATATGGTCATTTTTACGCGCTAAAATCACGAAAACAAACATTCTCTTTTATATATGGTTACTCTCTTGCCTCTTTATATTATCAGATTATTTTATTAATTAATTTTTTGCCTCTACATGCAGGAGCTAGAGAATATGTTACCATGTGAACCAATTGAAGAACCTAAATATCAACTACGTCGAATAGCATCTTCGCCATTCTGAGATCTGTGTACCTTTAACTAGAGAGGTTTGTAGATATGAGAATCAGTGAATGTTTCTTTTAAGTTAATGCAAGGTTGATTAAGTGGAATATATGTGATGCTTTCTAACTCCTTTTTAAGTTCTTCAGTTTCTTTTAACTTTTCAATTCTTATATGTGACTATAGGCAATATTGTAGTTTTACTATATTCATTATATAGCTATTTCAATCATGGGTTGATTTTATTTTGTTGTCTTGGGAATGGAAATTTCTGGAAGCTCTAGGTTGTAACCACCTTATCAACCTCCAAAAACTTACCACAAGGTTGTGTCATCCTTTAGATCGCAGCCTTAGGACGACACATTGAACATACTCTAGTTGGAATGAAATATAAACAAAAATAAGAATTGAAAAGTTGATATATTTAGTTTTAAATTAAGATTAAATACATCAATTTTCCAATGAACAATTTTTGCTGATGGGCCCAATAGTCGGTAGTATCGAGTGCAAATGCACTGACACCTGATCTATCATGAGCCGATGATATAGTGAATGGGAAAATGAAATTCATGATTGTTCGCAAGCCTAAGGGGAGTTCTATGTGTAATCCTCAACACGTGATGGCGGGGAGTGAGGTTGGTGAAGTGCTCCAGAAATACACATTGTAAATTGGATTTAGTTACATGAACTAATGTCAAATTTGAAGATACTTTTTCATAATATTTGGAAGCATGTTTCCAATCCTTTTGTTTTTAAAGAGGATTTGCATCTGTACTGTACTTTTGGAATGTGTACAAAATTCTCATTTGAAAGTTATCACCCATATAGATATGATGCTGCTTCCAACAGAGCTAGAATCTGAAGAATCTTCCATTGAAAAGATTGGAATAACTTGTTGTGAGTATTAACCATATCAACTGCAACCTTGGAATTGATTTCAATTATGCTATTCGGGCGAAGAGATAAAGCTACACAACATTATGTTTGAAGTAATATGTTTTCTTAAATAACTGACATTCTCATTACTTAGATAATAATGATGAATTGCTAAACAAATATGATTTAATATTACTTCTATTAGTATGAAAGCGGATGCTTTGGTGGATAGGTGGTCCTCTAACAAATGAGCGTTTAAATTCAACTTATCAAATCGACATTTAAATCGATTATGTCAATGTTTCAGTTGTAAATGAAGGTAAACAAAGTTTAAGAAAAACACAAGAAATTGGTTTTGAACTGTCATTTTAATGTTTTTAGACTAGACTTTAAAATTTCCGTCATAGTTTTAAAAAGTAGAGTATTTCAACTTCAAAAATCGTTTTTAGAAATGTTTACGATGATGTGAATTAAAGTAGATAGAAAAGAGTCAAAGCACATATTTATCAAGTTTCACTACCCAACGAATAGTTACGTTTAGTCTCTTCAACCTAAAGAATTTTCCACTATAAAAATCTTCTCAAGCTCTTAGTATAGTCAATTTCTTGGGATACAACTTTATCAATCTTTTGGTTTAGTACAATTAATTTCTTGAGTAACTTCTTCCAAGCTCTCAGTACAGTCAAGTTCCTGGAAGGCACCCTTTCAAATTTTTGACTTAGTATAGTCCAGCCCTTGGAAACAAACACTTATTCAAGTTTCTAACTTAGTACAATCAACCTCTTGAGTAATCTTATCCCAAGCTCTTAGTATAGTCAAACTCTTGGAAGGAAATTTGCAACAATTGGGCACAAATACAAAGTTAAGTCTTTATAATCAAATTACTTTTCTTCAAAGAGTATGAAACAATTTCCTTTGGAGATGTTAGGTCTAGGATATGATACATCACCTCATCTCTGCGACATTATCCTTCATCTATATCCAATCGACTTCTTCCATGTATGTCGGTTTCTCCTCACCCAACACCTTTTGAAGACATTGTTGTGCCAACACATCTTTAACCAATCTTTGCCATAATGCGAAGTTGTTCATTCTGTTGAACCTTGCCACCTCGAATTTTGCACAAGAGTTACTTGCCATCTGATACCAATTATTAGAACATCAACACAATCTTTAAACAATAAAGAGAGAAATCGTTAATAGGAACTTAAGATGTTTGGTAACGAAGTTCAGCCAATGACGCATATGTCTCTGACTAGAGAGTAGTTGTAGTTCTTTTTTATTAGATGAAAGAAATAGAGTTTGCAAAGTACAAATTGTGCTTAAATAGTAATAATAAAGTTTAGATTACAACAATACCTCCACCTCCACATGGAGCTATTGCCACCCGCACTCCCCAATTGCTCCCACAATAATTAATGAGTTGACTAAACCGTCCACTTGATATTACCTATGAGTCATACTCGACATTATCTTTCTTTAGTAATTTGTGTCTTTCAAACATGTTATCTTTATTTTATTTAATCTCTTGGTGAAGGATCGTATAATAAAATCATACTTTTGACGGTGAGTTTAAGAAAGATTGAAATAAAGAACAATTTTAGGATTGAGAAGATGAAGAAAAAAACCCTGTGAAATTATCTGCGTTAATTGTCAAAATTCTAGAGAACTATTCTATTTTATTTTTTGGTTAAATAAGATTTAATTTCTATAAAATTTTGAAATTTCGTTTTTAATCTTTACAAAAATAAAATCAATTTATTGGTCCTACAAAATTATTTTTTACAAGTTGTTTTAGTCCTTGCTGAAAGAAAACAATCTTTAACTTTTAAATTTTCGAATGGTTTTTTGCAAACATGTATAAAACATTATTAAAAGTTCATCCGCACAAATTTAGAACTTTTTAACTTGAGATAAATTCAATATGAATTTTTTAAATGCCATATGTTCAAAATAAAAGACTTTAAAATATGGACCTGGAAATCATATTTTGAACTCATTTACTGTCAAGAAATTTTTTATAGTGTTGTAAACAAGTATACAAAAAATAATTCAAAAGCATATGTTAATGCTCCAACAGAGATTAAAACTGCATGTATAATAATTTTATAATGACTAAAATATGTGATTTCTTTTTCTAGTAACTAAAAATAAAATTTTAAAATTTTATAGGGACTAAAAACTTGTTTAACCTTTTTTTATCATTTTATTATATTTCTAGGATATCAAACTTTGATTATTAATTGGGAGTGTTTACAAGATCCTTCACCGGATGTTAAAAAACTTTGCACATAAACTCTTTCTTAAATACTCTTCTACACAAAATCCTGGAATACGCTCTAAATTATGAGCACAGACTTAGCTTCAACATGAATATCACATATCACTCTTAGTAAGATAGACACCTAGAAACATCTATCTAGGAATTTCCTTGAGAATTCCTTCTTCAACCCTTCGACACACAATCCACTTTTATCTCCATGATAATTCACATATAGAATAAACACCCTAACAATCAATATTCCTTCATTGTTGTTTCTCGCTTCAAAACTCGATTGCACATCAGACATGATCAAGAAAGTGTTTTCAATCTATGATATGATTTTGAATAATTGAGTATGAGAAATAGATGAAATTATTCTTGTGCTTAGAACTTTTTATACGATGCATGAACAAGTTATGCCAATGAAAAACGAATTCCAAGATAAATAACCACTTAGAAAATGTTTTAAATGTGATTTGAATGATGTCCATTGATAGCGTTTCAGCAAGTGTACTGAATCATTGCAAGTTTAAAACGGTAATACCGAGTGTCGAACTCAAAGATTGCGTTTTACTATCGAATTATCTTTAATTACTGAAATTGAACAAAAAGTTTCTGAATTGATTTAAGTAATATTTAAAATACTCCATATATCTACATGCATATATGGTAGAAATACTTCATGCATATCATGTTGATTTCTCACCAAAATTCAGCATTGCACTAAAACAAAGAAACGACGCAAAACTCCGAAAAATCTCTACTTAATCAACGAAATAAGAACACAAGCATTTTATTAAACCCAAGAACTAGAATCAACAAAATATATCAAATAACTCATTAAATTAACTAATGATTGAAAATAAATAAGACTAAAAATAATGAAAAATATGCACATGATGAAGAGTCATCATCCATGCAATATGATGATGCTTCAAAGTTAATACATGCTAAATCAACATGTAACTAAACTTATGCATGATAAAAACTTATTTTTCATGAATAATTCTTTCTTGATCAAGTATTTTATGCAAGAGCTAGAGTATGAGAATTAACAAAGCACTCACACAAAAACCATTTAGACTAAGCAAATTGACATCATTCAAAACACACCAAGTTTAAAACTAAAAATAATTAAAGAGACATCTTACAATTTCAATCTTTTTTTATGATGACAACACTTGGTAAAACTTGTGAGACATTGTTGATGAATCTTCTCAAATTTGTGAAAAGAAATGATTCAAGCCAAATGCTTCTAATCATATTAGAAAATATATAAAAGGATAAGTTTAATAACTATGTACCGAAAGTGTAACCCAATTTTACACATATGTTTGATTAAATTTTACTACAGTAATAGTAAAATGTATTAGATATGATTTAACGTTATTGTAACATTCCATTTTTGGTGCATGAAAGAAAATTAGAATTAAAAAATAAAATCCTATATACCATGATACGGATTTGGTTAAAGATAAAACCAAGTGAGTTTTGTTAGTTTAGTCTTTTGTTTTATACTTTAGCCACACACATTTATAATTTCAATTTGTCTAAAATGATGAATAGTAAAACTTAGATTACAAAAGGTAGCAGTTGACTCTCTCTTTGTCCATTCTAAAACAGCTCTTACCAGCCTACATTATTCCCTTGCACCTATCTCAATTAAATTCATATTATATAGTTCATAAACAAATACAAAAATCTTATATTATAGGCTAATGTCATTCTCCACCATTTCATTATACGCGTTTTGGAATCCTATTATTGAAACATAAATTACATACCCTCTTGTTCTTTTCCTCTTCATTCATTTTCTCAGCCTTCAAAAAATATTCCAATTTTTTGTTAATTATTACAATTTACAATCATCATGGGACATGGAACAAGAAAACTCTCAGATGAATATGATGTTTCAGAAATTCTAGGGAGAGGTGGATTTTCTGTTGTTAGAAAAGGTACAAAAAGATCAAGCAATAATGAGAAAACACAACACGTAGCAATAAAAACACTTAGAAGATTAGGCACATCAAATAGTCCTAGTGGAATACCAAGAAAAAAATTATCAGGGGGAGAGAAGAGCACAGTAACTATGATGGGGATCCCTACATTGAGACAAGTTTCAGTCTCAGATACTTTGTTAACAAATGAGATTCTTGTAATGAGAAGAATAGTTGAAAATGTTTCACCACATCCAAATGTGATTGATCTTTATGATGTTTATGAGGATTCAAATGGTGTTCATCTTATTCTTGAGCTTTGTTGTGGTGGTGAACTTTTTGATAGGATTGTTGCACAAGATAAGTATAGTGAAACTGAAGCTGCAACTGTTGTTCATCAGATTGTAGCTGGATTAGAGGCTATTCATAGAGCAAACATTGTTCATAGAGATTTGAAGCCTGAAAATTGTCTTTTTTTGGATGTTAGGAAAGAGTCACCTCTTAAGATTATGGATTTTGGGTTGAGTTCTGTTGAGGAATTTACTGACCCTGTTGTTGGTTTGTTTGGATCTATTGATTATGTTTCACCTGAGGCTCTTTCTCAAGGGAAAATCACTACTAAGAGTGATATGTGGTCACTTGGAGTCATTCTTTATATCTTACTTTCTGGGTATGTTTTATTTTTATTTTCTACATGTTAAATTCTGTTAGGTTTTATGTTTTTTTTTTTTAACTTTGTGCTTTCTAAGAAAAACGAACTTTAGTAATTTAAAGTTCAGTCAACAAGTAGGTAAAGTCTGATCAATAATTATTTCAATAAAAAATTAAATTCAAAATTTCTAAAACTATTCGTCTTTAACTAAATCTCATTAACCACTTGAGTTCAACCAATTGATTTGTGTTAGGTTTTATGTTTTGATGTCAAGTAGGAAAATTGGTGTCTTTCATATGTTAAAATTGTGTTATGATTTATGACATATTTTTGTCTTTAACCCTTTCGGTTCTCAAGAGAAAGAGGCTCTGTTAATTCAGAGATTGGCGGAAAGTAGATAAAATATAGCAAACAATTTTAGTTAGGATTTGGATTTGAATTTGAGTTCTTTCAAATGACTCGTCCTTAACTGAATTTCATTAACCACTTGAGACATTCGACTTAATTTGTTTTAGGCTTTATATTGAAATTGTGTTTGGTTTTATGTTTGGATCTCAAGTAGAAAAATTGGTTTGTCACCTATTACCAATAGTATGGTTTTATGTTATAGTGTCTATTCGAAAACACAATAGTTCACCTCTCCCCAAGAAGTAGGTGAATCTTGAAGGTATATCTTCCTCCAATTATAGGTGTAGTGACACACCAATAAAATAAAATTCAAACACATGCATAAGCTTTTAAACTTTCCAAATGCTAAACATGTATTAGATGTGAGATTAGTTGGTCTAAGAAACTATAAAAAGGAAAAAATAAAAGAGAAAGTCATCACTTGTTGAAATAAAAATAAAAATGTGTAACATTGGGTCTATAAATGAGTTAGTTTGGTATCACCTAAAAATTTGAGTGACGAAATTAAGGGATGAGTTTTTCATATAATTACTCAATATTGCACTTTTGGTGACCAATTGTCATTTGCTTCCAAAAAATTAATGGACGAAAAGTCTTATTAAATTTCTCTATGTAACTTAACATTATTTGCCTATCACTTTTTTACAGGTATCCACCTTTCATTGCTCAAAATAATCGCCAAAAGCAACAAATGATAATGAATGTAAGTAACATCTCACACATAATGATTTCATTCAATAATGTTTTTGCTTGCTAAATAAAATACTTTGGAACAGGGCAATTTTAGTTTTTATGAGAAAACTTGGAAGGGAATTTCTCAATCAGCAAAGAATTTGATTTCAAGTCTTCTTACTGTTGATCCTAGTAAGAGACCTAGTGCTCTAGAGGTATTGCACTCTCTTACAACTTCAGTAATGGGAATTGGGCATATCTTTAATTTTTTGTGTATATAGAATGAAGCACCTATGCAAAGAAAGCATATATTGGTCATGTTTTGATTAGTTTATTTTGTTTTTAAAATAGTAACTTATAGTCCTTATTTT
Source organism: Cicer cuneatum (assembly GCA_037974295.1). Classification (NCBI taxonomy): domain Eukaryota; kingdom Viridiplantae; phylum Streptophyta; class Magnoliopsida; order Fabales; family Fabaceae; genus Cicer; species Cicer cuneatum. The sequence goes on along the minus strand of JBBPBO010001985.1, from coordinate 54,937,804 downwards.
TCAATAAGGACTTTTGAAAAAAACATGAATAATTTTTATTTTGCAATTCCAAAAATATCAATGCCCTCTTGTGATCAATCCAACTTAAGATGATATTGCTTGGAGATCATTCGTGATTTTATAGATATAGTTTTGGATAGGACAAAAATTGTATTTTTGTCTAAAAGTAAATATCTAAATGACATAAAAGCTATTTTTTTTTTTTGAAGTGTATAATTGAATTTATTTAATATTGGAGGTGTGAAAAGTCGTTCTCGTTTAGATTGATTTGTAGTAGTTACTCCAACCCATAGTTTTCGATATAAACAATATGAATTATTGATTTGAGATGAGATAATTAATATTATATACAATTTTACATAAATAACCCATCTTAGTTGTCTATTCACATTGTATATACTAAACTACATAGTTATTGTATCTAATCTAAATCCTTTTTTTTCTTCTTGTGATGTGAGTCTTTGTTGAGTAAAAATCATGCATTTGAATTGAGTTTCTACTATTAGCACCAAAATGTTATTAGGATAAATATCACACATGAATTAAGGTTGTCCCAACATGTCTTTGTTGGATAATAGCAAGGGATATCAACGACATGTTTGGCAGAAACTCAATTCATGCTATAGCTTCCATTTCTTTTAACAAAAAATAGTAGCAATGCCTAAATGTTTGTATCTCAAATCTAGTGTCAATATTTCCTTTTTATCATATTATTTTCAATCTAAGATGCATGTTTGGGACTTTGAGGTATTTGAATCATATGTTTAAGGAGAATAGAAACCCTAACAAAAATCACATGTTGTTGTACTTTGTCTTGTGGGAACAGCTTCTAAGTGATCCATGGGTCAGAGGTGAGAAAGCAAAAGATGATCAAATGGATCCTGAAATTGTGTCAAGGCTACAAAGCTTTAATGCAAGACGCAAACTTCGTGCAGCTGCAATTGCTAGTGTTTGGAGTTCCTCCATCTTCCTAAGAACCAAAAAATTGAGATCCTTGATTGGATCCTATGATCTCAAAGAAGACGAAATTGAAAATCTCAGGATACATTTCAAGAACATGTAAGTACCCAAAAGCCAAAAATTATTATCATGGGAACATTTAAATTAAGCTCTTCAGAATAAAACATTTTGAGTAAAATCCAATGGTTTGATTTGGGGTACAAAACATGTATTGGATTGTGGGTTCGATCTATAATCAAATTTGTTTTCAAAGAAATAACATGGGTTATATTAATCTTTGAATGATTGAAATTTGCTTCAAATGCTTGATTGTGTATTTTTTTTTTAAACAGTCCTTGTATCACAAAATTTAGAAATTAAATTGACCAATAAATTAAGGATCATTCACATTTTTTAAATTTGTATTAGTCTTCTTTGTTAGTAAGAAAATAATAGACTTTTGAAGTGAATAAAAATATTAAAAATGTATTTTTATTATTTTCATAACGCATCTTCGTTAACTAACCTTTTATTAAAGTAAAATAAATACATAACTTAAACAATAACTTAAACAATGAAAACAAAAAATATTTAAAAAAAAAGTAAATGGAAATATTTTCAAAAGTTTGATATAATAAACGTTGTCGTGCATAGGGGAAACTAATTTAATAATTGACTAAATTTTCATTGTCAAAGTTTGATTTAGTTAATGTTTGGAGTTGATAACAGATGTGCAAATAGAGACAATGCTACTCTATCTGAGTTTGAGGAGGTGTTAAAAGCAATGAATATGCCATCATTGATTCCTTTTGCACCTCGTATATTTGACTTGTTTGACAACAACCGTGATGGAACAGTTGACATGAGAGAGTTACTTTGTGGATTTTCCAGTCTCAAGAATTCCAAAGGAGAGGATGCTCTTCGTTTGTGCTTTCAGGTTAATGTTAATCAAATTATGTATAGTCAACAAATCCACACACAAAATAGTTATTCTAGTTGATTTTTTTTAAACTACTCTCTCTAATCTTTTTTATAAGAGATATTTGAGTTAAAATTTGGTTAATAAAAATTAATGTATTATAGGTTAAATACATCAACTTTTGTTAATTAAATTTTAACTTAAGCGTCTCTTATAAAAAGAACCAAATGAAATATAATCCAATCCAAATTGATCAAAGCAAACAAACAATGGATAGCTTTTTATACAACAAAAAAAAAGTTGTTAACATGTTGAGCTCATTTTCACCTCTGATTTTATTTTTTGCAAATAGATGTATGACACAGATAGATCTGGGTGCATCTCCAAAGAAGAAGTAGCATCTATGCTCAGAGTAATGCACACTCCTTTTACTTATTTAACCTTTTTTTTGCGCAGATCGTACGGTGAACCATGTTCATAGATGGTATAGATATTTATTTAAAAGTTGTTTGAAATTCTAACTATGATCGTTGATATTCCTCAAGAGTATAAGTAAATGGTTTTGTGGTCTTTACAATTGAGACAATGACTCAATCAATGTCAATTCGATAAAAATAAAGGAAAATAAATTCCTCAAAATTCAATTCGTCGAACTGACATTAATCTGGTCACCATTTCAGCTGTAAAGATGAGAAGAACGGTTAATTTATAATTTTGAAAAGTATCGGTGATAATTAATTAGAGTTTTGAATAACTTTTAAGCATTAGTCAAGCGTAAATCGCATATAGATTGAGAATGTCCACCTTAAAATTTGGTTATCTTTTGAATTTTATCTTTTAACACAAATATACATTCATTAAACAGGCTTTGCCATATGATTGTCTTCCAACTGATATCACTGAACCTGGAAAATTAGATGAAATATTTGACTTAATGGATGCCAATAGTGATGGAAAAGTTACCTTTGATGAATTCAAAGCTGCTATGCAAAGAGATAGCTATCTCCAAGATGTAGTTCTCTCTTCTCTTCGACCATAATATATTTTTCTATTGTGTTGTGGTCTTAATTAGAATATTAAGTACTTCTATATTTTATTGACAAACTTTTTTTATGAAGCTAGGTTTCATTCTACAAGGAAAAATTATATAGCATAAAAAAAGAGTAAAAAAGTGCTAAACAAGGTGAAATTGTGCCATTTAATATCTTATTTTACTATGGCAATTAGAGACTTTTGCATTCTCATGTCATACTAAAGTTAGTTTAGCTTGGAATTTCAATTGAGAAACATAAAGTTAACATGTTCATATTTTATCAAACAAATTCCTCCAAGTTTTATATTTTATTACAGTTTACAACTGATTTGTCATGATTCTTGCACTAAATTAACAATACAATTTTAATCTCAATAAGATAAGAATTAATTTGGGTTACCCTGTGAATTTTTCTATGGTTATTACTCAGGGACAACCAAAATTTATGTAACTTAAATTGAGACCGTTTTAGTACTTTGCATTTAAAATAATTTATTAAATAGTATTTGATTAACTTACGTACAAAAAACCCCAATCAAGAATTCTTTTTTATTTTTAAACAAAAAGAGTGCCTAAGCCCAAACAAAAACAAAAAGAAATTAAAAAAAACAGAATGAACATTCTTTGGCATGTAAGCACCAGACAAATCATCAAATAACAAACAATGAAGGTCATTAGGAGGTTCCTCCACCGTATTACAACTAAAGTTCCTCAAAGAAAGACTATAATTGGCAAGTCAATAAGCACATATGCTACCCTCTCTCCAAGTATGACGAACTTGAACGAGTCAATCCAATGCTAAGTGGTTTTGGATGTGTTTCACTAAAGTGGGAACAAACCCCTTTGATGTTATAATGTTTCAACACCATTGCTTTATTCCTCCACGTCCAAAGGAACCAACACATTGTTATGAAGATTGTTTGCCAATGACCATTTGGAGCTCCACTCCTATGCTTGATAAGGTTGCTGAAACTACAATCCCTACAATCAGAAGAAAAAAAAACTAGTTATGTCATTAGAAGAAACAAGTCGTAGTGTTACCTAAGTAGCTTGCATGCAGTCAAACAGCACATGAAGGGTAATTTCATCATCCCTCCCACAGCTAGAACGGAAAGGAGAAATTCCTATTCCCCATCTACTCCTTCAAAAGTTGGTGAGAATACGCTGATGTGCTACCAACCACATAAAAGTCTAGATGCGATAAGGACATTTGACCCCAACAGAATCTTCCAATTACTATCTAAAACTATGTAACTTTCATGTTGCAAATCATAAACACTATGGACAATAAAGTGGTGTATGTTAGTGCCTCCCCACCCCAAAGTATTTGGCCCATCTGCGTTTGAAGGCGGCCAACGCAAGCACTTGATGCACAATAGAAGCCGGTAGATTATCGTATAGAAAATTCATGTACCACTCCCCTTCAGGGTTAAGGTCTCCTTCATAGATATAGCAGTATCAACGAAATTTCTCAGGGTTAAACAAAAAAGTTAGGTATCATATGAGAGACTTATTTGTCCAACAAAAACCTAGTCTGCCTCCCATCACCAATTTTCTTAAAAATATTACTGAAAGTCGCTTCACAAGCCAAAGAGAGCTTTCTACAGTTGGGAGCTACAAGATAAGTTGAGATCATTGTTCCTCCCATATTTACTAATAAGAACCTTGCACCAAAGATCATCAAGTTTTTGTTATAGATTCATACAGTGAGGTTTCTTGATACCTAATGCCAATTGATTTTTTATTGACATCACATGTCCCAACCAACAAGACGGACCTTATCATCTCTTTTTGAATCACCCCGCACAAACCCCCCGTTGAATCTTCTCAATATCATTACAAATACCTTTTGGGATATTTGCATATTGCATACGATAATACAAAATAGAGTTAATAATTAACTTAGAAAGAGTTATTTTGCCAGCCAAACTTAAGCATTGTTGCTTCCAACTACCCAAATTATTTTGAATTTTATGCACAATACGATTAAAATGTCCTCTATTACTTCTCTCTGATGGAAAATTAGCCCCCTATATATACCCAAACTGTCAACCTGAGAGAAGTATGTGTGTTAGATAATATCATTCTAAATTTTTTTGCCAACATTTTTGAAGAAAAATATATGTGTTTGTATACCATTGAACTTTTGTCTTGATGCTTGACAAAAGAGATCAACGCAATGCATAACAGAATGGGCTTGTTCGATCGAAACCTCTGCAAAAAGAAAAAGATCATTAGCGAAACGAAGGTGAAAGAATTTGGGGACCATACCTTTCAACACGCATAGGTTTCCAATAATTGAATTCTACTTGGTCAATTATGATATGAGAGATTTTATCCATGATGATGACAAAAAGATAAGGGGATAACATATCCCCCTGTCTAAAGCCTCTTTTCTGAGTCAATGAGTATGTTTGATCCACAATCCACGTGATTTTTAGGTGGGATAAGTAACACAATGATCTATGACCTGACTAAGCTTTTCTGAAAACTTGCACTCCACCAAACAATTTTCAATGAAGTTCCAATTGAGCCGATCATCAGCTCTTTCTAAGTCAATTTTAATAAACATAAACATATTTTTACCTTGCATGTGAGACATGGGGTGAACCATCTCTTGAGCCACAATAATGTTGTGATGGATGTTATGCCCTAGAATAAAACTTGATTGATATGGAGAAATAATGTCACTCAAAAAAGGCTTACCTGCAATAATATTGTGATGGATGTTACGCCCTAGAAATTTAAACCTTAAGTACCCCTGCAATTCTAAGATAACACTCTCATTAAAAATATATATATATATAAGGAGGGAAAGTGTACCTTGCAACAGGACCCCATATCAGTTTAACAACATAGGAGAGTTTCGGTTCATTCCCATAGTCCCATTAGATATGCCATTCGATATAGCTCTTTGCCAAAATCTGAAGTAGCAAAATTGATTTACAAGGAAAGGGGTTTGAATTGTAAATCTTACTATTTAAAATTTCCTGAAAAAACTTAAGATTTTAACTCAAGAATGTTCTTGGTTAAGAAAACAGAAAATGGAGAACGTTCTTGGTTTTATCAAAAAATGGAGAACGTTCTTGGTTAGTTAAAAATCAGAAAAACAGTTTGTATTTTTAACTTGAAAATCAATCAGACTTAATAAAGAGATAAGGGATAAGAGATACCACATAAGGATATATCCTGGTCACCCAACTTGGGCTACGTCCAGTCCTCACAATTGTGAGATTTTTCGCTAAGTGTTTAAAAAAAGAACCTTCTTGATTTACAGCACCTAGTCTAGATCGATCTTGATCTGTTTACAATCTGTAATCTTTCCACCTAGAAAGATACAAAATCAATCTACCTATCAATCTTTAGATAGGAGTTTACACTTCACCTTTTAACCATAAAAGGATTTCTTACAATCTACTCAAATTATACTCAACACTTATAGTCTTGAGTTTTTACACAATAATAATGAGATTATTTGTTAGAATCTGAGTTATCTCAACTTATGTTTGAGATTAGATTCTTTACAAGGGGTTCAGAATAAGTATAACAATAGATTGAATTAAAAAAGAATTGACTCTCTTGAGAATGAGAGAATTTCAAGTATGTAAGTGAATGATTTGATCAATTGATTAGCACTTGAACTTCTATTTTTTCCTTGATCATTGGTCTTCCTTTTATAGGCTTGAGAGCAGTTAATGAAGGCCAAGAGAGCCGTTGGAAGGGCTCTTGTCAGGCTTGACCAGAACCAATTTTTATGAATAAAAATATTCTAGCCTTTGACTACTTTTGAGTTCTGTTTTGACTGGGCTGAAATCTTTGTTCTTTGATCATATTCTTTTGAGTCTAATGATCTTTTAATACTTCAGATATGTGATGATGCCTTTAGCTTGAACTGGAATCTTGATTCTTGTTAAAACGGATTTGAACAATCATGAAGAGTTGTTGCAGAATGCTTTACTGAAGCTGTTGGAGATTGATGATCAATCTGAACTTCTTAGTCTTTAAGTTTCCTGGAGATTGATAATCAATCTGGATGATTTTTTTATCCTTCTGAAATCTGTCTTGATGTCTTGCATATCTTCAAGATTGTTTATCATTCTTGATAGTCAAGCTGGAGATTGTTCAGTCCTGTTTGAACCAGCTTGATTCATAGCCTTTTTCTATTGTGATTCGAATGGTTTCTTTGATTAGAATGGATCCTATTTGATCCTTGTCGAGTACTGATAGTATTGATGTTAATTCCAGAGGCAATATCTTTATTCAATTAATGGAGATTGATTGATCTTGAAGCAGTCATGACCATACTTAGACCTGGAGAACATTCTCCGTTTTCTAGATTTTGTCAAGAATATTCTCTGTTCAGATTTATGCTTTATTATGTTGATTTCTTTGTTTTGCTTGAATCCTATCTTTGAATTAATACACTCAAAAGCACAAGTTAAATTAACATAACATTTAGAATCATAATTAACGTTCTTAATTAACCTTTGTTTATTTTCATCAAAACTTTAAAATGAAAGTTTGTCTTAACAAAATCAACCATGTGATCAGCCTTCTCTTGATTGTACAAAATGGATATATGTTGATTCACATCTCCTTTCACTCATTTCCCCCTCATAGCATTGGCCTGAATCACGATTTTTGGGCTACCTCTTTGTGTGAATTTAAGGGATGTTGGGCCCAATTTGGCAGTGTACCTCTCTTTCCTTTTTTTAAGTGCCTACTAGTTGAGTAGTTTTGTTGGAAGGGTTCTTTGATAGGATTTTTTTCAAGGCACATTAGCCTCATTTCTCATTCTTTTAGTCTTATTTTTAATCCAAGATTGCATGGTGTGTGACCCTATATACCTCATGCATGAACTCATTGGACTTGAAGAAATGTTCCTCTTATCATTATTGCCAATAAATATATATTTATGTAAATTGTTAAACATGCCTTTTTGGCCTTTTTCAAATGACATGTAGCCCTTCATATTGAACAAGGTACCATTTGCCATTGACACCCACTCTTTTAACAACAAGTTCAATTAAGTTGACTTCAACATACATTCAGGCAAACTTTTCGCTCGTCACATTTGAAGTTTATGTATCGATCTTGATCAGCATTCCTACCATTGAGGTTATGGCCTAAAAGACGCTACATAAGGTTAAGACTTGGGATACGAAACCAAACCATCGTTTTATCTATGGTTTTCATTGTTGCATTAAACGTAGGAATCCATTCTCTCACATATAAGTAATGGTCATAAATCATCCAAAGTCCACCATCCATTACCCTTGATTTGTCTTCCTCAACATCGAATTTGACCATGAAAAACGAGTTTCTAATGTTCATAATATCCAACTCTCCTTTTAGATTCCAACATATTCCAATTTATTTTCATGCTATGAAACCCAAGTCGTTTACCTAAGAGCTTAACCACCAAAGCATTCGTCCATTGCATAATCAACTCATACATAACCTTTGAATCAACATGAAGCATAGAAAAAATTCGATTACCTTTAATCAAAACCACTCTAGCAAGTTTATCAACAAGAATATCAGTACATGCACGTGTAACAACGCACTTTTCCACGATACATTAGCTTTGAAAGAAACAAGAGCATAATACATTTGTGAGTCCTTTAAGTTCTGATGGTTCGTAGATAGAGCAGTCACCATCAATGTTTATGCCATGATTAGAAGGCTCAGTTGACTTGAGCTCGTGGTTGATGTTGGTTGTTCGGTCATGAATCTGAATTTCATGTTGTTACTCGCGACAAAGAAAACCTCGCGAAACAGGGGCGGTGTGCAACAAGAACTCGTAGTGTGCGGCGGGCAGAGTGTAGGGGATGGCGTAGCTGGGTTAGGGTTCTGATCTTCATAAACCTTTCGTGGTAAAAACTGGTCAAACAATTATTAAATTTGGTACGTTATACCCAAACAATTATCGTTAACTTATACGTTTATAGAACAAATATATCAAAACCCTTCAATTTGGGAATATACCATAGAAGCTCCCAAACAAAAAACATCAAGAATATAAGTAGAATGGTACAACAAAACGACACTTGAATATTATACACCATTTGTTTCATATGATAAGATGATTTTCATACATGAAAGCCGATTTTGAGATATTTTTATAGATGCATGACATTGATTATGTTTCTTAATTTCACAAAAAATTATATTTATTAAAAATATGAATTTTTAAGTTTTTTGTGTTTAAAAATTCATTTTTAATTATCTTTTGTTAAACAATTATAATTTTTCATGGGGAAAATTCTTAAAATGTTCTAAACATATGTGCAAACACTCATTCAAAATTTTGAAGTGTACACATAAGTTGACTAAATAATATAGACTACAAATGGAAACAAAATATTTTAGGGACTATAAAGTTAAGAATTTTTTTAAAGGGACTAAAAACAAAATGTTAAAATTTTATAGAGACTAAAACTTAGATAATCCTAGACAATATTTTTGTAAAGTAAATGGACCTTTAGTTTTTCCAAACAAAATATGCCCTACAAAAATTCTGAAAATTCAAATTTGCGTAATTTATTTCAACAAATTTAAGTTTCTAACTTTTTCAAAATTTTGGAAAACTCAGAATTTAATTTTTCTTACAAGAATCATGTTTTGGAAAAATATCAACCACATAGTGCTTCATAATCTAATTAATTGAGTTATATATGTCGCTATTATGTAATTACATATTTTTTATCATCAAAGTTTAACTTTCTCCAATGCACATGAGCCGTCTCCAAAGAATTTATATCACCCGAACATATTGTTGGAAAAAATAAACAAATAGAGAAATTTAAATAACAATCACAACACAAGAAAATAACGTGAAAACTCCAAACCTGAGAAAAAATCAAGACCAGATAATAAAATTATGTGAAAATGGTTACAACACATATACATCTCTTAAATACCACACACTCTTATATAACTACACTCTTCAAACATAATATCTAACTACTTCACAAAACTCTAACAAGAGAGAAATGAAGAATTAAATATAAACTTAAAGTGTTTTTAACTAGTGTAAATTGTAATGAAAAACTAGAGCCATATATATAGCCTTGAGCTCCCTTTTGATTTACAATTCCAAACAATGTGAGACTATTTCAATTTCCTCAATTTCAACCAAAACTCAACTTTCATTGTCTATATCGAAAATCATAGTTCAAAAGACTACCATACTCCCTCATAAAAAGTAAAATCCATTTGAAGCTAAACAACTTCAATAATTTCTTCTCCATGCTGAAAAATATGATGCAACCTCCATTGTGGCTTTCTCAGGAAGCTCATTAGCAACCGACATAATTTAACAGCACACTTTGTATTAATGCTAACTAATGCACATGTGCTAACCTAATATCAATAATTCATTCTATTCCATGGTAACGTGAAAATTCCATGAAGATACACTTCTCATTGTCAGACAATATCATCATCTTCCATCATAAGGGAGACCTTGCTAGCATTCAACTCAGAGTCCTTCTTTGACATTTCTCTGTCAAGACAATTATTCTTCACACGCCCATGATTTCCATATTTCCAACATTTCAGAATAATTCCATGATTTTTCTTCCCATAAGGCATACCCCTATCAACCAACATTGAGTTTAATGAAATGTCTTCCTCACTTTTGAACTTTCTTTCTTTAGAAATAATTTTATTGGCAACTTCTTCAAAAATCAAAGTTTCCTTCCCATATATCAAAATAGATTTTATATGCACATAAAAAGGTGGAAGAAACCATATGTGTCTTATTGCCTTATCTTCATCTTCAATCTTTACTTCAATGGCTTCTAATTTAGAGACGATGCCATTTAGAGTTCCTAGACGAGTAGATACTTTCATATTTTCATCCATGCGTAAATTATGAAATTGCTCGTTCAACAACAAACACTTTGAAATGTCTTTTCCTTGATATAGCCCTTCCAATTTCTCCCAAAGCTCTTCAATTGTCGACTTATCTTGCACATTCGCAAGAATATTCTTAGTCAATTTAGGAAATATTTCTTTTCATTGTCTTATGTAATCTTGATTGTATCAACACATCTTTGACTTGTATTTTCCACAAGAAAAAATTAACTTTTTCCATCAAATTTCTTTATGTCAAACTTAACAATACTTGATATTGTAGTTGTACGAAAATTGTAAACCATACCACATGTAGATTCCCATGAAAGAGAGGCGAGCCACAAAAGACCACTTAATAACCAATTTTTTCCTTAGTCAGAACCTTACTTAAACAACACTTCTACAATATAACTTTTCTTTTTTGATGTGGAACATCAGACATAGTTGCAATCACAAAGCATACTAAGAACTCTATTTCAAACAATTCCAACACAAGAAAATAATGTGGAAACTCCAAATCTGGAGATAAAAACCCACGGTTTTTGTCTAATGACCACTTGAAAACAAAATTGTGAAAATTGTTACAACACATAGACTTCTCTCAAATTCCCCATGGCCCCAAGTACACCCACATTCTCCAAAACAAATATTTAAACTACATCTCACAACACTATAAACAATAGTATAAAAGAAAATAAAGGAATCAAATACAAGCTTAAAGTATTTATGAAGAACTAGAGCCATATATATAGCCTTGAGCTCCATCTTCATTTACCATTCCAAGCAATGAGAAATTATTTCAATTTTCTCAATTTCAACCAAAACTTAACAATAACATCTTCTTCATTCTCTATCTTTAATGAGTAGACTCAATCCAAATATAAACACATGAAAGACCACATCACGTTTAATACATTATATATATATATATATATATATATATATATATATATATATATATATATATATATTCATCAAACCAAATTAAATTAGCAAGTCTACATGTTGGGGTATGTTTGAATCGAGAATTTCGGAGGGGAGAGTATGGCTTATTTTTCTTTTTAAATATAGAGGAAGTTATTCAATGTTTCTAAAAAGGAATAAGTTTTATGAAATGTAATATGATCATCTATCATATTATTCTTTCAATTTTTTAAAATCATAAATATAAAACAAAATATATACTTAGTTCTTCCAAATGCTTTAAAATCATCCATCTAAAGAGACTCTTAGATCGCATACTTGTTCACACTCGATTTGTTCATGCCATGATAAATTTTTCGTTGTGAGTGACTATGTATTTTTCACATAATCAACACAAAAGAAACGATCAACACATACTTCCTCAAAATTTTGCAAGTGTTGTACATAAATCTATTATGGCTCACCCATGTCTCTCCTTCAATATATATTGCTTTCATCTAACACTGACAATTTTGATGATATGAAATTTACAAAGAAAATTAACTTAAGATAGAAAAATAACTAATGATGTGAAACTTTACTGGTGACAACAATTTAAGAAATTAAGCTTTTTGTTAAAAACATGTGCCTCAACTCCCCAACATAAGTTATTTAATCATTTATGTTGAGTGTAGTGGTAGGCAATGGTGGGTGATGGTGGTTGGAGGTGGTGGCGGTTGTCAATGTGGGTGGTCGGTGGTGCTGGCGATGGTCAAAGGTGGTGGTCGAAGGTGGGTGGTGGTAAAGGTTGTTGGAGATGGTGGAGGTGGTCGGCGATGGTCAACCTTTTTTTCTCTTTTTCCTCTTCACCAAACCATTTTCGAAAATTCAATTCTTGCTCATTAAGCCTATCAAATGTTTTTTCAAACTTCTCAGCATGTTCCAACATAATATATGTGGGATTCCAGGTAGTTGGAATATCTAGGCACACAAGGCTTTGACGATGAATAATTTCAGCCTCAATGCACTCTTTAAATTTTTTTAAGGCTTTGGGGATAAGACTTAACATAACTCATAACATTTCTAATACTTTCAATTAACAACATTTCCTCTTCACCAAACCATTTTAGAAAATCCAATTCTTGCTCATTAAGCCTATCAAATGTTTTTTCAAACTTCTTAGCATGTTCTAACATAATATATATGGGATTCCACCTAGTTGGAACATCTAGGCACACAAGGCTTTGACGATGAATCATTTCAGCCTTAATGCACTGTTTAAATGTTTTAAGTCTTTGGGAAGAAGACCTAACATAACTCACAACATTTCTAATACTTTCAACTGACAATTATTTCTCACGTGTTATGTCACAAACAATCAAATTAAGAATATGATCACAACACTTCATTGCATATACTTTCCACTACACACTACTACTCCCCTAGCATTAAACTTCTTTTGAAGGTATGAAATTGCTCCATCATTTGAGCTTGCATTATCAACAACTACAATAAAAAATGTTTTCAATTCCCCATTCCCTTAAACATCTTTCAATTTCTTTTCCAATGGTTTCACCCTTGTGATTTTCAATTTGACAAAAAGATTATAATTATTTTATGTAGTTTCCATTCTTCATCAATAAAATGCGTCGTCAAACACATATAGCCTAAATTCTAGTTTGAAGTCCAACAATCAGTTGTCAAACAAACACGAATGCATGATTTTTTAAACCAAACCTTTAGCTTTTTCTTTTCCTCCAAAAACAATTGATAACAATCCTATATGGCATGTTAAATCAAGACTCAAATCGATTTAACATTCTACGAAATCCAAGCCTTTCTTCAACATTAAATGACTTTTCATCCAATACAACATATTCAACCACAATCCTACAATCCTCCAAATCATAGCCAACCACAGCACAAGAACCATTTTCATCTTTAGTAATCTTTAACATGTACCTATGTGTCCCATTTTTACCCGTTAAAAATTCATTTGTGAGATCTATGCAAATGTTTGTTCATAGGATGTGTGCCATGTGTTGTTGGGTGGCAGCCATATGTATTACGACAATGATTACATTTTGTCCTATGTTCACCCTTATTCTCTTTCAAAGGAAGTTTAGTGAAATGGTTCCAAACTATAGATTTCCTACACTTTTTTCCCTTTCCCTCAACTTCATTTATACCACCTTCTTCCCGAACTTCATTCTTACCATCCTTTGCCTCTACTGCATTATTTGGAATATTAGCACCCTCTCCCACAACTTCATTAACTATTGATGTAGGAACTATTGTTTCTATAAAATGACTCTCATTCATGGTTTCTAAAAAAATAAGCAACAACACCACAATAGCTAGAATAAAAAAGAAACACAACAACAATATCTGAAAAATTAACAAAAGAAGAAGTAATGTCACTTCTACAACAACACTACTTCAACAAGAACAAACATAAATAGAAACAACTAGAGAATACACTATAAAGGAATGTATCAAATATAAACACAAGCAATGTAAATGATACAAAAAAAATTGGAGAAAAAGAACCAAAATTGGAGAAAACGTCGTGAATTGGGCCGCCGTGAACAGTGAAAACAATCGTGTGAACAAATGTTGTCACAAAAAGGACCACCGCAAAGAGAGAAGGTCGTCGTGATGGAATGGATATAATAATTAATAATAATAATCAGGAAGAAAATGATGCAGAAAGGAGAAGAAAAATGAATACGCGGTGGAAGGGATGAGAAAGGATGCAGGGAAGAGGAAATTTTTTCAAACCCTAAGTTAAGTTAGTGCAGTGGAATCAATAATAAGGTAAAATAATAATAAATAAATAAATCATTTTTCCTTAATGTATTTTGGGATGGGTCGGGTAACCTGGTCTTTTTTTACTTTGTCTATGTCCTGTCTTTTTTTGTTGTCTTTGTTTTTTAGAACTATGTCAAACTCAACTCATTGCTTATGGGTCAGATCAGATTCGCGAAACGAACCGAGTCTTGTACACCCCTACTCTCCACAACAACAACAATTGCACTGAAGTTTCTGTCTCTACACTTTCACACATACAATCAACTGTTGTCGACGACGAGGATGGGGTCGATAAGGGCAATGGTCTAAGAGTTGAGATGGAGCTGAAGAATGAATATGTGAGAAATGGGTTGCAGAGATTGTTGGTAGGGTTTGAAAAGTTGAGATTTTGGGATTGTGAAGGTGAGAGAAAACGATTGTTGAGATTGTTGGTTGAGTTAGAAAAGTTGAACCAACTTGAAAGAGAGATTTTGGGAAGAGGTTAGAGAAGGGATTGTTGAGACTTAAAATGACTTTTATTCACAATAAGGCTTCAAATACTGGACATTGCGATAAATGGTTTAAATCATAACAAGACTTCTATGTATTTTGATCACAGTATTGTGCGAAAAATGGTAAAAATTAGAGATGAAAATGTTAAGAATTTGGGTCCAGATCTAGAAATTTATGGGTTGAAGAAGAAATTTGCGATAGAAGATGAAATTTATTGAATTTTTTAATTAAATAAGTTAATAAAATAATTTTTAATATTAAATATTACCCAATCAACATTATTAAAATAATTAAATAGAGTCCAGTCAGCAACTTATATAGCATGAGTCATATAATCAAAGGGAACTTCTATGGTACATTGAAAAATTAACATGTTTTGGTACTATTAAAATGAAATTCCAAATAGTTGAACGACATGTTATTCATATATCAAAACTTTTAATTTAGTCAATTTTAATAGATTCTATATTAATGCATAAGTGAACAAATTAAAAAAATTATTGATAAAAAATTTCATAATATCATTAAACACTCTGTTTTTGATTCTACGTTTAGACCACATCATATTTTTAAATCAATAATTAACATTTTTTTTAAAAGGGTTTGAATTTTACCTGAGTATAAATCAAAATTTTATTTTTACAGAAATTACAATCAAAATGAGATCATTTTGCCGGAATTAAAATCATATATAAAAATAACAAAGATATATATTTGATTTCACATACATAATAAGCTGCATGATCCGTAGTCTACATCAACCACACTATTAACGGTTGAACACACGAATCGAAACCTAAATGAACAAATAAATTGGACTTTAGCATGTATAGACGAGACAACATGTTAAACGGGTCAGCACTCTATAGCCGAATCATGAAAGACACACCCACACTAAAAACACACTTTTATTTTTTGGAATAGTACACGCTATTTTTATTAAAAAAATATGAAATCTAATTTTATTTATAAAATTTTAAAATATTCTTAACCTAAACAAAAAATATGCATTTAGTAAAGAAAAAAAAAATTATTGATAACATTGTCTGAACTTTGTTGCACCAAAAAAAAAAAAAATCTGAAAGCATGAAATTTGAGGAGATGAATTCTGGGAAGCAACTAGCCCCCCCACAATATAAGAACCCCCAAGAGCAAGAATTGAAAATCGTACGCGAATTCACGTCGACACCAATATACCGAGAATAACGCATTACATTACAAGAAGCTAACAAACCAAACCCACACACTTCACTAACTCATATATATATTCATCACTCTCTCTCTCTCTAGTTAGGGTTTTCCCCCAATTCTTGACATGGCGGAAGTTATCAACAACATTCCCTCTGATTCCCTCGACAAATCCCCTCCCCCTCCTCCTCCTCCGCCACCTCCTCCCTCCTCTTCCGCCGCAGATTCCGATCTCCCTCCGCCAATTCATCCGCCTCCCCACTCCTCTTACCGCCGTAGTAGGGACCGCAGAGACGATAGGGATTTTGATCGTCCTCCTAATCGCCGCGATTACTATGACCGGAACATGTCGCCGCCTCTGAGAGATAGAGACAGAGACATCAAACGCCGCCGCAGTCTCAGCCCTCCGTATCGTGACCGCCGTCATTCACCACTTCGACGGTCCCCATCAAGGCGGTCACCTCCGCATTACAACTACAAGCGCTCCAGGAGGGGAGGCAGTCCTCGTGGCGGTTACGGACCCGATGACAGGTCACTGTTTTATTTTGCGTGTTATTGCAATGTCTTCAATTTGTCTTTGTTCTATATTTTCAATTTTTGAATTCCATGTGATTGAATTTGTCTTTGTTGCTCAGAATGTGATTTTTGGTGCCGGAAATAACTGATAAAATTTAATTTATTTGTTTTTTTAATTTTATTTTAGAATTCTTGTGCACAAATATTTGAAAACAAGGTGAGAATTTGGAATTAGAAGGGAAAATCGAAAATGAAATCAGAAAAATGTTCTTAAATCAAAATTATCAAATAGACCTTTTTGTGTTTCTTAGTTCTGATGGTATGCATGTGTTAATATAAATTTTACTATTGTGATGCGACTACTTGAGGATGAGTTGTTACTATGAGTCTGCTCTCATTGTAGAAAAATCATTTTGATAGCAATGTCTAATCAATTTGTTTCTCTTAGCTAGCTGAGCTTGGTGGTTCATTCATTACTATTTCCTTCATCTATTACCCTAAGTTATAGATTATGTTTTATCTGACTGTGTTTTCATCATCTGATTGCAGCAGAGGATATGATCATTACGATGGTCATGATAGGGGTGGAAGAGGTGGTTATGATAGGGGTGGAAGAGGCGGTTATGGAAGAGGTGGAAGAGGTGGTTATGCTGATGACAAGTTTTATGGCAGGTTTGGACACCGCCCTGGAGCAGGATATCAAAATGGAATCTCTGGTACGTTAGTAGTTGCTAATTACCTGGGTTCGATCTTCCTAATTCCCATCATCCCATTTTATGCTTAACAAAGCATTTATTCTAGTCTTATATGATTATTGTTTTATTTCAGCTAAATTATTCTGATTACTTCTTGCATTTGGATAAGAACATAAATCTGCATAAGATTTACATGGTTGTTCACCTATTGCAACCAAATTGATTCTCTAAAATAGTAAAATTCTTCTCTTAATGATCAATTGCAATTTACATGTTCCCATAATTTCGCAGTATGGTTCATGAGCTTTATTCCTTTCCAGTTAGCACAGTTTTTAATATCTCCCCTGTTCTTATTAATTGTAATTTGTTCCAAAGACTGACAATGGCTTTTCATTTTTATGCTCTGTGCATTTCTAACTTCAATTTGGCTTCATCCTTGATCATAGTACACAACCTTGCCAGTGACTTGGAAATTTAAAGCGATAAAAAATCACATACTTGTTCAAGTTTTATCCAGATATACGAACAGGATGCTTGGCATTTTTACATGTAGAATATATTTTCGGATAAAAATGACTTATTATTATTATATGTTCTTATGTTTTGGCACTTACTGTTTATAGATATGGAAAACAACCGTGGTTATGCAGACATGCCAGTTGGCGGTGCACAAAGGTCAGCTTTCTAATATTTCCTCAATCATACCCTATAATAAATCAATACTACCTGCAAAATGTTGTCTTTCATGTCCAACATATACAGCGAATTTCATCAGTGGACAAGAAATAATGTCTTTATCCAAAAGATGTTTTTAGTAATTGATATTTTCTATGGAAGTCTAGATACATTCTTGATAAAACTTTACAAACACTAAAAATGTTGACTGGATTGCCGCATTGATCATTGGCTATATGGCTGCAAACAGAATCCCAAATTAGATCATCAACTTTTTTTGGCATTGTCTTTCTTGACTGTATGATATATTATTAAAGCACCTTGTCATCTTTTCTCTGAGTACATATATTCAAAACTAACATAACTGCTTTTGCATAACTCCTTTTACTTGTAATTTTAATTCACCACATACTCCTTTGTGGGTTCCTCCTGATACCAAATCAAAGAACTGCAGTGCTGTACCACATGTCACCCTTGACTTTGCCTGCTTTTTGGCTATGCAAAATTATATCATTACCATCAACAAGCATGATCTTCATCATCCATCGTGAATACATTGTATCCAATGTTCCTGTTTGCGTGCAATATATATTAAGAGCATTATAGATAGGTGAATAGAGAACGATATCCTGAACTTACTGTTGTTGATTTGAATTGGTATGGAGTATGAGTGGCTTAATGCCTAATTTCTTTGGTACTGGTTGGGTTTTGAATTGCGATGATATCTCAATGTCCCAAGTAACAAATTAATCTGAAATTCGCTTAAAATATTGCAATATATAATTTCAGGTTTTGAATTTATTTTTCCTTGTCTTAATCAACTCATGTTGAATGAACTGTTACTTCAACTAAAAGAAACTTAGACAAAATTCTTTTTCATAATTTTATAGTTAAGGTCTTCTAGATCCGGAACTTAAGGAGTACCCAGCACATTATTCTTGTCTTGCTTTTATTACTAGTCAGTTTGTCTGCTTTCTACTTATAAACCAGTTGTTTTATTCGTTCAACACTAAATATCTACTTGCGATGTTTTAATAGCTAAGTGCATCTACGATTGAGTTTCCTCTGTAAACAATGAAAGTAACACTTATTGAAAACAATGATTGTATTATTGCTTGTTTAATGATTCTATTCTAAGTCGTCTTTACTTTACCTTGTTTGATAATAGATCTTTCTGGAAAACATGTTAACATTAGTATATTTATGAGCTGTTTCAGAGAAGGGTTGATGTCCTATAAGCAATTCATTCAGGAGCTTGAGGATGATATACTACCAGCTGAAGCAGAACGTAGGTAAGTCCTGGAAAATAATCTTTTGCATCATGTCTGAGAATTCAAGTTATGTCAGATATTTTCAGATTTTTGTTGACAAATCATTTCTGATTGATTCTTCTAGGTATCAAGAATACAGATCAGAGTACATTTCTACCCAAAAAAGAGCTTATTTCAATACTCATAAGGATGAAGAGTGGTATGCATACCTCTAAAAAGTTGTAGTTTTCAATCTTTAAATGTTTACTATGAAAGTATAATTCACCATATTGTTGTAAGTTCACCTAATCTGATGTTTTTTCCGTTTCTCGTTTTACTTTTTGTTATAGGTTGAAAGATAAATATCATCCAACAAATTTGCTTACAGTCATTGAAAGGTAAGTTTATATCAATCTTACAGTTCTAAATTCTAATGAAGAGCAAAACATGTTATCCTGTTGATGGATCATTTTGATTGTTTTGTGGGGTGCTTATATGATATATAGGTGGGTTCTGATTTTTATTACTTAATTAATATATTTTAGGAGGAATGAAAGTGCTCGACAGCTGGCAAAGGATTTTATGCTTGATTTGCAGAGTGGAGCATTAGATCTGTAAGTTCTTGTCCTCTTTTTTACTTACTATTGTATGTGTATCACTCGGTCTGACTTTCCTTTACATGCTTTCAGATATTCTTCATATGATGCATATTTTATTTTACAATCATTGCAGAAATCCGGGCTTAAGTGCCTCTTCATCCAGCAAATTAGGGCAAGCGAGCGAGCCAAATTCAGAGGAGGAAGAAGACGCTGGAGGCAAACGAAGAAGACATGGAAAGGGTTGGAATAAAGAAAATGATTTCTTGGCTGCTCCAAAGGCTAATCCTATAAGTTCTGAGCCTAGACGAGTACAAACAGATATTCAACAGGCTCAGGCCCTTGTTCGTAAGCTTGACAAAGAAAAGAAGATTGAAGATAATATATTATGCAGCAGCGATCATGATAAAAATGATGATAAGGCTCACAGTGGATCTGTGGGTCCCACAGTAATTATACGAGGCCTAACATCTGTTAAGGGTTTAGAGGGCGTTGAGCTTTTAGACACATTTCTTACATATCTGTGGCGGATTCATGGTGTAGATTATTATGGCATGATTGAGAGTAATGAAGCTAAGGGCTTTCGCCATGTGAGGCTGGAAAGAACAGGGCATGGAGAAACAGGTAAATCAGGGTCTGAATGGGAGAAGAAACTTGACTCATTTTGGCAGAGCAGGTTGAATGGTCAGGATCCATTGGAAATAATGACTGCTAAGGAGAAAATAGATGCTGCAGCAGTTGAAATATTGGATCCATATGTTAGAAAAATTAGGGATGAAAAGTATGGATGGAAGTATGGTTGTGGAGCTAAGGGTTGCACAAAGCTTTTTCATGCTGCTGAATTTGTGTACAAACATCTGAAGCTAAAACATCCAGAGCTTCTTCTTGAACAAACTTCAAAATTGTGTGATGATCTCTATATTCAAAATTACATGCAGTAAGTAATAACTAATACTTCCTATGTTTTGTTGTTAGTATTGTGAGTATTAATGAAAATATCACTCATAGTTGCCTTACTACTGTTGCAGTGATCCAGATGCTCCTGGTGGAAAGCCTGTCATGCAGCAACCTCAGGTAGACCACTATACCTACTGATGCATGATTTGATAAAACTTTATGGTTGTCGTATGTATGGGAACCTTTTGGTGTTCAAGTTTTTATCCTCAATTTGGCATTTCAGCACCATTGTGGATGTTTTCTGAACAGCTTGTCAAACAGTGAACAGTTTTTGAACCTTTAGGAATTGATGTCTTAACCTTTAGGACTTTACGTCTTAAACTTGGCATTGTATTTCTGTGGAATATTATAATTGAGTTTCAAATTGTTATGGTCCTTTCTGTTTTTTTTTTGTCAATATGTAGAAGGACAAGCCTTTAAAGCAAAGGTTAGGTCTTGAGGGCCGATTGAGAGATGATCGTGGAAATCGTCGAGACCATGAACGGAATGACAGAATAAATGATGGAGATAGACCTGATTCCCCATCCCGTGAAAGGCCTAAAGCACTTGAAATGGGAAACCATGATGAAACAATGTATGATACATATGCAGGGCCTGGTGTACCTCCTTTTGGCTCAGATATGGCCCCTCCACCAGTATTGATGCCTGTACCTGGTGCTGGGTAGGTTGCCTCTTCCAATTACCCTTCTTTTCAACACATTTTTTATTCTTTAGATTTGGTGAGTGATTATGTAGTCTACAATAACTCTACAGGCCACTAGGACCCTTTGTTCCTGCTCCACCCGAAGTTGCAATGCAGATGTTTAGAGAGCAAGGAGGACCATCTTCATATGATCCCTCTGGGAGAAAGATGCGGTCTGGTACTCACATGGGTGGACCAGCACCAATAATTGCTGTTCCTCCAGCTTTTAGACCAGATCCTCGGCAGATGCGAAGGTAAAATGTTTTATGCATGACCCTCCAACCAGTCCTTTCCCACTCAATTCTGTGATCTTTCATCAGTGCTCTAAATTAGCATTATTTTTTATGTCCTCTTTTTTGGTGCGTAGGTGATTAATATCTCCAATCAGTTACTCCAATCCTCAGCTCAGTTTATTTATCCATAATCTAATGTTTGATAGTTCATTTAATTATTGTTAGCTTCATGGAATTTTCTTTTTATTACATAGATAGTAGATATTGTAGCCACAAAGTTAGGAAACAAAAGCATGTGCCTGCTACATACGAATGCAGATATCAATTTTTATTTGGACTTAATTAATTTGTTCAAGTTCTTGTCTGTTCTTTTGTGATTAACTTTGTATGCTATACTTGTTTTACCAAATGTGGTGCAGTTATCAAGATCTGGATGCTCCAGACGACGAGGTCACGGTGATAGACTACCGGAGTTTGTAGGTGTTTTTGGGTGACCGGTTTTTTCTATAAATTCAGTTAGATTGAGTGGCCATGCTGCAGCCTGCAGAGTTGAAAGATAATCCTGTTTTTGATATTTTTACTGAGATCATGCTCTTTTTCTTCTGCGAATTTGTTGGTGAAGTGAAACTAATAATCTTATTTGCGGAAACTTATGTCAATGGGAGTAAATTATTGCTTTAGAATTTAAATTTGTATATTTTTTTATAGAATGTTCCCATCATTGAGGAATCCTGAGTGTGATGACTTCACTATCCCGCCTTCATCCTGAGTTTGATTTTATAATTTCTCATCCATATTTTTATACTCTATGTTAAGAATTATATACATTATAAAATTCATTACAGAACCAGTTCTTTTTCATTAGCGCATTTGCCTTCTTTTTTTATTTTTTATTTTTGTTAAGAAGTTTAGTGGTTAGATTTACACAAGTATGGGGAAGTGGATAACCTCAAGTTCAAACTCAAGCTGTTACATATCATTGGCCTTACTGTTATCAATTGAGTTGTATTTTTGGGACTGTCTTTTTTCATTAGTGCTATATTTGCTTTGAACGGTAATTTTAACTTTCATGGGTTTTTAAACTCAAGGATTTATAGATTGAAGTTCCATTCAACTAATGAATCAAATTATTCTAAGAGTCTTAAGTCCAAGAAAGCATTTAGAGAGGAGATAAAAACACAAATTCATGAAGATTAACTCAATTCAAAGAGATTAAAATCAATTACATAAGATATTCATGGATATCCACTCATTCCAAATGAAGTGAATTTAGCTAGAACTCAATTCATGGATAGTCTGCCATGACTTGTATGGGGCGCTTGGACTTGATAAAAACTCAATAAATTTGCATGTCAATACCTCGTGTGATCTCTTGACAACTCTACAATAAAATATAGTCAAACAGAAGCTATATGTTCAAAGTTCAAGCATAAAATTATTTAAATTTATCAATGCAACTACAAGAGACTACACAAACATAAAACAATTATAAATGACCTCAAATATAAGGATAAAATCTTAGTTTGAATGATAAAACCACAGTAAAAAGCACACAAGAATAAGATGATTTAAGAAATTATCAATCCCACATTGAAAAAACTATCCCTTCAACTCCCTCTCATCCTATACATAAAAGGAGTGCAATACCAAACATTAGAAGCATTCAAGATTAATGTAATTTTTTATCCAACAATATGGATGAAGTTGAGTAGTAGTTATTTTTTGTTTTTACCAAAAGTGATATCTTTAAATGCTCTTTGAACTATTTTTTTTTTATCAAATGGAAAAAGAAAATAAACGAAATAGAAAGAAAAAAGGCTAATGTTTAAGTCTCATGATCCCTAAGGCATCAACAAGGCCAATCTGCTAGTTCATTTCCCTCTCTCAATGAGCTTGAGTATGTGAGAGATGAAGGTAGCAATAAGATGGTGTTGCAACATTCCTTCTGCAATCATAGTCAGAGCACATTGTGAACCAGATTCTAGAATTATGTCACAATAACCAACATTCCAAGCAACTCGCAAGCCCTTAAAAATGGCAAGTAACCCGACCACAATAATAGAGGCAACCCTACAGGAACCAGAGAATCCTACATACCATTCTTCTCTACCCTTGGAGTTAAAGAGGAAGGTTGACTCCCAAGAAGAGTTAAAGTTGGAGTTGATGATATTTGTCATGAACCAATCTTTCCAAATTGTACCATTAAAAACAACATCATTCCTAGCTTGTCAAATTGTCCAACAAATTGTGATTAAGAGAATGCCCTGATCAAACAAAGAATTTGTTGGAACATATGCGGTTCTTCTAATTATGATTTGACCTAACGGGTTGGGTCAAATCGATCCATTCACGAGTTTGAGTTGAGTTGGGTTTTATTTAAAAAAAACATTTCATGTCAAAATCGAGTAAAGCTTTCGAGTTGAACCAATTGTTATTAAGTTGAACTAAATTAAACCAATTGTTGTTATGTCTAGTTGAGTTAAATCAAGTTTGTCCTAACTTAACTCATTTCTGACCTTAATTAACTGAATTGCTTGGTTTGATAACCTGCTCCTACTACATTTCATGTTTCTGGTGAATTAAAAACTTGTCAACATTGCACAAATGAAATTAGAACAACGTTGAAACTTGCAATGCTATCTTCTGCAAACATATTTTGATAATGACTCAAGGGGGTTCATAAGATCCTATTTGTGTTAATCTCATGATATAACACTTCTATAAATATTTGAAAGAGTTTGTGAAAATAACTTAGAGTAAATTGGACCTTCAAACTGTAAACGTCACTTAAATTAGTTACTGAATTTTGTAAATTCATAAATACATTTTTAAAATTGTAAATAATAATCAAAATAGTTGATATTTAAATTTTTATCATTAGAGACTATGATGTGATATGTTTAATTGACTATTTGACCCGTTGATCTCATATCAATGTCATCACAATGTGGACTAGTTTTTCCTATGAAATTTAAATATTTTATGAAATAATTTGTCTATTATTAGTCCAGGTACAATTACAATTACTCACAAAGTTGTCTATGAGATGACAAAATTGTTAAGACAAAATCTCAATTAAAGAGTTTTGATGAAAACAAACAAAGATTAATTAAAGACTCTAATTATGATTCTAAGTTAATTGTTATTTAACATGTGCTTTTGAGTATATTAATCTAAGATAGGTACTAAGCAGAATCAATTTAAAGAACAAAGCAAAAAATGCACTGCCAAGAACCAAGAACGTTCTAGACGTTCTTCTGGAAAAACCAGAATGTTTTGGACGTTTCTTCTGGAAAAACCAGAACGTTCTCCAGGACTTTGTTCACTTCATCAAGGCTGTTGGAACCTGATTTTTATGCAAGGAAAAATCATGCTTACTTTAAACAAATTTCCAGTACATCATCATGAGATATGAAGCTTCAAAGATAGCAAAGGAAACACTCTAAAAGATCTAAGGAGAAAAGATTTAGAGCAAGGCAAAACAGATGAAACAGCTGAAAATGATCATTCTCCAGCTTCTGCTTTTCTGCACCAGAACATTCTCCAAATTCTGAACTTGTTCAAGAACGATTCTGATTTAATGCACAACATCACATTCTGACACGTATTATTAATGCTACAGTGTGCACAAATCAGATGGCAACAGATTAAACAAATATAAGAAAGTCAAGAAGTAAAAAAGGCAAAATAGTTTAATCAAAAGATTTGAAATAAGGGCTGATTTCTCTATTCTGCCCCTAGATCAATGGAACCTTCTCAAACGGTAATATCAAGCCCTCAAGGACTTCCTGAATATCTATAAAAGGAGCCTCATTGATCAAGAGAAAAACAAGACATTCAAGTGCAAAGAAAATCATCAAATCACTCACATTATCACTTGAAAGCTTCTCAAGAAATCAGTAACCTTCCATTTCGAATTCTCTATCTTTAGTTTACTGAAATCATTTGTAAAGAATCTAAACTCAAACAAGAGTTGAGTCAAAACAGATTCTGTCTCAAAACCTATCATTATCATTCAACACTCAAGACTATAAGGCTTGTTTATAGCTTGAGTGAGTCATTTTTAGAAAAATCCTTTTAAGGTTAAAATGTGAAGTTGTAAAATCCTATCAATGGTTGATAGGTGATATGATTGTATTTCTTTCTGGGTGGAAAGATTGATAAACTGTGACAGATCAAATCTGATCTAAACTAGGAGTTGTAAAACCAAGTGGGTACTTTGTTTTAAACACTTAGTGGAAAAACTCACTGGTGTGAGGACTGGACGTAGCCCAAGTTAGGGTGAACCAAGATAACTCTCTGCGTACTATCTCTTCCTTAACTCTATTTACATTCAGCTCTTTATTTACTTAAGTTGAAAAAACAATTTTCTGTTTTAAAAGCAAACTAGAACGTTCTGTGTTTTCCATAACGTTCTCCTTTTTCTGCCTTTACTATTAAGATCATTCTGCCTTTTAAAACTAATCAAAAACGTTCTCTATTTTGTAACCAAGATCATTCTTGAGTTAAATTTTAAAGTGTTGACAGGAAAATTTATAAAAGACAGCTTTCCAATTCAAACCCCCCTTTCTTGTAAAGCAACATTTCCACTTCAAAAATTTCATCGACAGATTTGTCCCTCATAAGATGACATTGATGGAGGGTCAACGTAGATAAACCACATATTCAATTATAGTGACACATCAAAATATTTGATGACAATTACAAACGAATTATTTTGATTGATATTTTACAATTTCAAATATGTATTGGCCAATTTACAAAATTTAAGAATTAATATAACCGACGCTTATAATTTCATGGACCAATTTACCTATTTACTCAATAACTTATGATATATCTATAAGATATTTTTAACTTATTGTCGTAGCTTTTCAAAATATTTAACACAACATATACATGTGAAGTGTCACTGTCTCCTCATTAGGTTTTCAATTGTAGAATTAATTTACATAGACTTATACTACAAATATAGCACTTAATTAAATTATTTATCCAATCACCTTTAAAAAGATTTATTACTACAATTCCCAAATGATGATTTGTACACCCCCAAAGTGCTGGTACCAATGAAAGCACGAGTTTGAAGTATCAGTGCTATTGCTGACGGTAAATCTTCATAAACATGTCCTTCATACAAGTAGGTTCAAAACTTTTGATAAACAATCAAAGCACATTACCATCTCTCATATGCAAAACAAATGTAGAAGTCGCCAATGCTCCTATGTTATATTCTTGTTCCATAAATGGAAATGGTGTATAATCAGTATGCTAGACTAGAAAACTTGAGAAGGAAAGCATAATATGAAAAGAAAAAAAGTCTAACCAATTCTAGAGGAAACATTGTTGATATACTATAAATTCCTAGGTAATTACATTGTAACACCATAAGTTAATTGTCTAGAATATAACATTAGGGTTAGCATAATTCGATAAAAGAGATGGTTAATACCAATTCTGGCACATAATCGTGAAAATATATTAATACACATACTAATCATTCAAAAGAAATAGCAAAATAATATGGAGTACATAACACATCCATGGTTCAAAATAATCTCATAGAAATTTTAACCAAACTATAGCATAAACTATTATTCTTCACTTCTTCAACTCTAGTTTTAAGTCTTTTTACATGTAAAATATTTAAATAACGTGGAATGAGATTACATCCCAATGGATCCCAATGGATGAAACTAAAACAATTAACATTCTAATTCAAAGATATATTTATCTGCTGAGTTTCTCTTTCTTTATAGTTACTTCGGAATTATCCCTTCTATGTATAGTTTTGACTTTTTCTAAGTATTTAAGTCATTAGACGTGAGTAATCTAATGACTTCACTCTACCTAACAAGCATGTCATAAAGACTACATTAGTTTTACTAATGCTCTCGTCTTGTTAGTAACTTTATTTTGGTAAGATTTGACATAATTACAT
Source organism: Cicer cuneatum (assembly GCA_037974295.1). Taxonomy (NCBI): domain Eukaryota; kingdom Viridiplantae; phylum Streptophyta; class Magnoliopsida; order Fabales; family Fabaceae; genus Cicer; species Cicer cuneatum. The sequence continues at coordinate 54,910,114 of JBBPBO010001985.1, read as the reverse complement.
CCGTAAGTGGTACCCCACTTACCCTTGCTTACCCCTCGCTTCCGTTGTATATACATGGAAAATTCATCTAGCTAGAATGAATCATATACTTCTCACCTTAATCAAACATCTAGTAATTATATATAACAATGTGCCCACACGCACGCGCGCGCGCGCGCACACACACACACACACACACACACACACATATATATATATATATATATATATATAAACTATCACCTATTACTTATAACATCATCTATTCATAAATATATTAAAGACTACCACACACACTCAACCTTGAAAATTCTTCCGATAACATACTCTATTAAGTCAATTATATTATACTAATCATATAATGAAAAATGAAAATCAAGAGAACATGCTTAAGATATATTTTTCCCAAAATAGCCCCAAATTTATGTTATAACAATGCAAAACTGAGTTTAACTGCAGAGTCAATTGACAGAAACTTATAAGTATCAAAATTAAGTAAATGAGCGCTTATGATGTCTAATTTATAGATAAAATTTTATTTTTTTCAAATTAAGCCTCCAATTCTTGCAATTTATCAAAACAATACACAAGGTCAGAAAAAACAGGATAACAACTCTGGTCTAACTTGTAACTCATTTTTAAGCATCAATACTCAATCAAACATCACAAAGTTTGTACTCAAATTAAAGGTAATTGAGTATAGTTTCTAGAAAACTAACAATCATTCAAAACTAAAGTCTAGAGAAAAAGTTATGACTAAAACATCACACATATGTCCTGCGAATTTTAAGTTAACAACACTCATTCATTCACACTAATTTCCTAATGAATCTTTACAAACACTAATGCTACAAATTATTAATAAATCAAGCAATGCATACATCAAAACAGTATCAAAAAGTCAATTTACTCAAACTAATTTACCACAATAATGAAATTCAAAGTCTTTAGTTTCAAACACATCAAAAGAGCATATTTTCATGTCATCAAGGAAACTTAATTCTACAATAATCTATTCTAAATTTCAGTTATAGAACTTTACATGCATAAGCTATTTTAACTATCTATTTCAAAACCTCTAAATCTAACGTAATAAAAATCCCTTTCTTCATTTCAAACCTTTAACCCCAAATTCCTAACATTATCTCATACATAGAAAAAAATGAAAATAGAAAAGAAAAGAGAACCCACCTCTTGGTTTCTAAAAGGATTGAGAAGATGGTGATACTCTCAACTCTTTCTACCTTGAATTCTAGCAAAATGCACCTTCTTCTTCTTCTTCTTCTTAACCCTTTTTTTCTTTCTGTTTCTCTCCTCTTAGTTTTTTTTTTTTTTT
>JBBPBO010001985.1:54864041-54908726 GCA_037974295.1 Cicer cuneatum | reverse complement strand
TTTTTTTTTTTTGTAAATTTCCCCCTTCTCTTCTCTTTTCTTTCTTTCATTATTATTATTATTATTATTATTATTATTATTATTATTATTATTATTGTATACTAATAATAAGTAAAACAAAAAAAATTACTACCAATTATTTATACTAAAGAGGGATGTTACATACACCATCTATCTATTATTGAAAGGTCCCAAGGTACATGAATCATGAATGTTTATCAACATGGAAAACCTTGAGAAAAAAAAATGGTTTAGAATATGAATGTGAGAGTATCTTTGAGACTGCACTTTGACATTTCTGCCACTGAAAGTGTCCAAAATTTATTGTAACTGTCACAAAAAAAGATATGATTTAGAAATGATAGGTGATAAGTATCAATTTAAATTCATGTAGCTAACAGTCTAACACAGAAAGAGCGGCGGAAAGAATGAAAGGAAGAAAATTGAAGAAAATCGGATGTACTAGATCAGCACATGTGTTCTTCGCATGTGATAATGACATATATAATGATTAAGATAATGATAACTACAATAATTACAAATATGACAATGGCGATTAAGGTGATACTGTTAATATATCAGTTTGAAAAATAAAAATAATAGGGTTTGCTTGGCGAAAATTCATAAACATGGTAAGGATACTATATTTTCTGATAATAAAAGAGATTTGTATAATTTCATCCAAACTATAGTTTGTTGGGTTCAAACGAGGGGAGAGATTTTAACGGAGAACAGGGAAAATTACCCTATTTTTTTTGGTTCACATGAAAAAGACACCAAACAGAAAAATATAAGAATAAAATAAATAAGAAAATTTTAATAAAATATTATTAGAGAGGCTCCATTAAAGAACTCTGATTGATGGATTATGATATTATAAAAAAATTATATTATGATGATGAAAAAGTGATAACCTTTTATGCCTATTTATATCAAATATTATTGGTTAAATACTAGTGCAGTACAACTAATACAATTCTAGCTTAATAATACTCCTTTACTTTGTGAAAACATTGTGTTTTCATTTTCTAAAATATTTGTTTATTTTACTTTAAGGAGAGACTCTTGAAGTGAATCATTGTCATGGAGAGAAGATGAAATATTGGTTAATGAAAATGCATTTCTGGAAACAATGAAACCTGATTTTTGACATTTTCGTTGATTATAGAAATATAGACAATTGTTCCCTTCAAAAGTATATTACCTCCTTATTAACAAGTAAAATTAACACACATTTTAGAAAATGAAAATAAGAAATATTTTTACAAAGTAAATGAGGCCCAACATTCTTGACATAATAAGAATAATATGTGCTAAAGTTTCTTATTACTCAAACTAAATTGCTTAAAAACTAAACTGAAGAGCATGAAAATTGATATTTTAATTTTGTCCAATACTTTAAAGAAAGATAAAAGTGAATGATTGGAAATATAATGCTTACAACTTTTATAGCTGTTCCCTGATGTAGGCCATAGAGCTCAACATGGAACCTAACATATCTCGGGAAACTTGGAATTTCACCTCTGTTTCCCCAGTACTTGTTTTTGTATCCTGGAGCTGGAAGAAGTAGAGCCATAGAATAAGCTAAAATACTTTGGACACAATCTTATAGAGCAGAAAATGAAAAAGTTTGCTTAAACTAGAGAATATTACATAAGCTGTAAGGTACCAAGACAAACTCATATAGTCTATTATAAGAAGAGAGGTAAGAATGTAAAATAGCTTTGGTTAGGAGTTAGATTAGTTAGGAATTATTTCTGTTATGTTTTTCTGTTTGGTTAGTTGCAGGTTCGTTTTCCCTTGCTATATTTGTTAGTCCAATAATTTATAAATAGGGCTATCCTCCCTAAGTTAGAGAATAGGAATTCATTTTGTGAAAGTTGTGAGCTATAGAGCATTCTCTAGTTGCGAGGGGATTAGTATCCCTTGTGAATCTTCACGGGCGAAAAATCCTGTTTCGTTAATCTCTGAAGGTTAGGATTAGCAAGATCCTAATATAAGCACACCAGTTAACCTTTACAAAGAAAATGGAATTGAAATTATAGTGTCAATACTTATATCAGGTGCAAGAATATTATCATCCATCAAGAACCAGCTACCCGAAGAACTTAAGCTGTTAGGTGAAGACATACGAATATTTTTGGACATAGACATGCTTTCAATCAGAAGTGTCAGTGCTACATTGATTTGAAACATATACTCTACACATTGTACATTAACTCAATCATCTCGAGGCATAGAGGTGAATCAAGCGATACCCAACACAGTGGGAAAAAATTTAACATAATGGAAGGGTTATGCACTTTAGCTTTAAATAATGAGGGTTTGTTTGTCACATTTTTTTGACGGAAGTCATTAAAAAAATAAAGATAAATAAAAAAATAGAACATAAAATATAATTATCAATGAAACTGCTTAAACTTCAAATAAGTAGTAAAACCACCTATTTAGAGGTTTCATTTATATGACGTGAGAGGCTTCGAAGGAGAAATTTATGTCTCACACAAACCATAGTTGATTATAAAATATTGAGGAGCTAGGAAGAGTAGAGGATCATGATCCAAGTTTAAATACCTTTAGATTGACAACAGCAACTCTATTGACAGGTGCAGTGAGCTGATGACTGATGTAAGTCATAGACTGCAACATCGGCTCCAAAGTGACCTTTGTCACTCTGAATTGCACTTCTGTCTCTCCTGAAGGACTCTGGCCATAGTCTTGCAGCTACAGAAGGGGTTAACATAATTAACAGGTAGAAAAGAATGTTTTCAACACATATTCATAAGTACTCTCTAGCACAGAAACAGAAAGCAATATGGTAAGTGAAATAACTTAAATTGTTTTTATTTTCTCGAGATCGTTAGTATTTTAAATGAATATCTGGAAAGGGATTGACCTCTTGCAACTACAGAGTATATATTGATGCCAAATTAAATTAATCAGAATATCATACAAAGTATATTGAGATATCTTTTTCTTAATACATAAAGATGCAAAGACTGCAACTCAAAGAAAACATGGCTTGCAGAACATAAAAAGGTACTTCCATTTCCTTTTACACGTCGCCTATACTGAAGAATTTTGTTCTTATTAATTTGTTGTTTTCAAAGTTCAATGCAACATTAATTATTATTTAATCAATAATGCCCTTAATTATTTATTGCAAAGCAATAAATAGGTAAAATAAGATAATAAATAGTCAAGGGTATCATCAAAAAATGAAAATTAACTTTATCCAGAACAACAAAATTTATTGATTTCATCGGTTTGTGTAAAACAACTTTAAACGACACTTGAAAAGGAAAACAGTAGTATCTACACATACCTTCATGTTGATCACTGCGACTTTACTGGAAGGGTTTGAGTTCTTAGTTTCTATAACCCAAGTCATAGACTTGAAACAAGTAAGGACAACCTGCATCGATAAATGATAGTGAATTAAAGGAATAAATGACACAATAGCAGTAATTATTTGGGGGATTCAGATCAATACTGTGTTATGCGGAGGGCCATTTAGACTGTCTTGGTGAATCGAAACAGGAGGAATACAAGGATGATTCAGATCATTAACAGGAAGCCCAATGTCATTAAGATTATAGTGATGCAACGCTGAATCTTGCCAAGGCCACAATGATGGGATGGCTTCAGAGATAGATAAAGGGCTCTTCATGCTATTGTCTTCCTGATTGCTTCCATTATCCCGAGTGCTCGGAGGTGTGACTTTTGAGACATTTTTCTTCATGACACTAACCATTTTAGCACTCTCTCTTAAGGCATTAATTGCAGCATTATAAGTCTCCACAGCTATTGCCCCTTCTTCTGCAAGCTTAATGGCTTCTCGACATAAACTATTAAAACGAAAAGTGAGATTTTCAATGCCAAGTGGATCTTGAATGATTTCGTCTACTCCAACACTGGATTTCGCATTTCTTGTCCATCGTTTCAAAATGAAATGTGGTGGAAGGGTAAGAACGTTAGTAACAGTGAAGACAGTCAATATATGTCGACATAGAATGCCCAAGTATTCAAACATCTGACAGCTGCAATTTGCCTTCACTCTGGTGATATCTGATGTAACACTGACTGTATATGCCTTGTAATCATAATCATATTTTGCAACCGTATATTTACTGACCGCACCGCCATCTTCGACTCTATCTGCGGTATAAGCAAAAGTTTCCACAAGTTCCTCTTGAAACTTTGCAAAAATCTTCTTAGTATACTGATTTGCAGCCTGTTGTTCCATTGGTGAAGGAGTCTTCAATGACGGTGTAGTACAAATGGTCTCATAATCTGCTTCGATTTCTTTTTCCAGTGAATGTTCGAGTAAACTTTCGTACTGCTTAAAGAATAAAGGTAAGGTTGTCTGTTGATTTACATAGCCATCAAAAAAGGAGCTGACTCCATGGTTTGAAGCTAACGCAGCGAAGAATGTGTCACGAAAGTAAACAGGGGCCCATTGTTTGCGAGCATTATACACTGCTTCAAGCCAATCATTTTTCTGGAGATCATATTTATCTAGAAGAGACTTCCATGTTGACTCAAAATGTTCAACAGTCTCGGAAAAATTTATGCAGCTATACAACTCACTGTAGAATGAAGGATGAGCAAGGTAAATATGAGCCAATCTTTCTTGACCTTCTCTCAAAATGTGCCACTTACAGATGCAGTGACGAGTTTCTGGAAACACTTGCACAACAGCTGCCTGTATCGCTCTATCTTGATCTGTTGTTATAGAAATAGGAGGTCGGTCATTCATAGCAGATAGCCATGTCTTGAACAACCATTTAAAGGAAGACTCGGATTCATCTAGTAATAATGCACAACCAAATAAAACCATTTGACCGTGATGATTGATTCCTGTAAATGGAGCAAATGGGACTTGGTATTGATTTGGCCTATACATTGTGTCGAAAGTTACCGCATCACCAAAATAATTATAAGCTGCTCTTGACCTTGCATCAGCCCAAAATACATTGGTCATGTGGTTTTCATCATCAAGCTGTATTGCGTAATAGAAGCCAGGGTTTTCACCCTGCATCTTCTTAAAATAATTCAGAAGAATTTGAGCGTCTTTTCCAAGAGTCCTCTTTCGGGATGATCTTACGTAAGCAAAAGACCCAATGTTTCTTGTCGAGTGACTTTTTTCTGCTGGGGAGGAACTCCTAACTATACTATTCGGTTCTAAATGGTTGCCATTCATAGAAACAAACGAATTGTTACTGCCATCAGATGTCTCTCTAACATTCCTTGTAGCACCTGCAAAATGCCTACGCGGTCGAAGGTACCGCACCTTTCTAGAGGAAGCTAGGGAATGGCTGTGGTCCTCAACAAATTTCGTCACTGTCCAATTCACATCTTTTCTCTCCATCTTAAGCATTGCATTGCAACTTACTACATTCTTTCTTTTTAATACTTCCTTTGAACAAGAAAGTTCCCAAGATATAATTGGACCGTCAGGCGTAGCACGACTGAATTGACCAACATGGAGGCTAAATCCTGCATGTCTTGCATATGCTTCATAAAATGACCTTGCAGCATCTTCAGATTCAAACACCATGCCCACTTGTGGTTTCCTACATGCATCACCATCTTCATCATTCACTTGTCTTTCAGTCGAGTTTGCGATCATAATCTGTTCCTGGATTTTTTCAGATTCGCGATTTTCTGAAGCAGGTTTATCACTGTTTTCCCCTTCATCCACTGCTTCAACTTCCATGGTAGCGTAGCTAATAGTAAGAATACTTCAATGGATTTCCCTTGAAAGGAATAGAAAAATTTACCCGTGCTTATACTTTTACAGCAATGATGGAAATTGCCAGCATTATCTACCTACACAAGGCATTGATGAAGAACATTATGTAAATAAATATATCATTGAAAATATATGCTTATGCAAATAGGAAATACATCTCTTAATTCTAGAATCCAAAAGGAAGGTTGGAGGAATTGCCAAAAGTTTTTTATTTTTGAAGGAATGCAAAAAGTTTAAAAAATTAAAATCATCAATCTTGTAAACTTATTAGTTATTACTTATTACATATATTGATTAATAGATCCTATCCCATTTCATGGAAAAAAACTGTATAAAAAAACCCTGGAAGGTTGGTTGTGAGCAGTTTGGATAAAATTATTGAAGTTACATGAGTTTAGGTACCCACATAAGCACAATTTTGATAAAAATTGGGGAAAACTAATATTTAAATGTTCAGAAAACTCTTAATTGAAACTAGTGGAACATTTCTCACATAGAAAAACAAATTAAATTCAAAATAAAATGAAACTGATTATATTTATTTACATTAAAAAAATTCCTCAAAGTAGTCCACATGTGAATAGAAGTTTAAGCATCAATTTGTTTTATATAAAGAACAACAAACATCAAGTTGGAATATTAAATATCAAAGAATGTAATAGTATAAAAAGTCTCACAGGTGAAATTCTTTTAAATTGAATTCCGAAAAAATATCAAAAACATAAAGCTGCAAAAAGTTACTACAGGATTATTAAACCTTAAATTAACAAATTTAAGCATTCATTTTGAACATATAGTAACAACAAGACAAGACTCCATTAGACTATATGGAACTATCTACTCCAACATTGAGATCAGAGTAGGGGATAATAATTTAGAACAGCATTGCCTCCTTGAAAGAGGAAAAAAAAAGTTTAATCACATAAAAGTCTACAAGGCAAAACTTCCACCAATGGTTAGACCAAATTTTTCCATTCTTACCTCTCACTTGCCTCACTCAATCACTGACATGAGCGTTAGAGTGTTTACAGATAGTCAGATACCACACCTCCAATTTCTCCGTCAAGCCCCGTCGCAGTTCCGCCGCAAGCAACTCTTTCCGAGATCCTACCTTGAATTTGCCTATTGTGACTTCATAAAAAATATACAGCAATCATTCAAGAGATTAATTTTGATATAATGTCAGTGTAAAACATTTTACACTGTCAACCAATCATAAACTTCTATTTATATGACTTTTAAGGTAGAAAGAATTAAAGTCAAATATTTTGTATGTTCTAACAGTTGTGATTAAGTAAAATATCTTTACAATGTTGGTGCATATCAATTAAATTCATCATTCAATTCAATTGCATTTGAAGATCAAATTGAGAAAAATATATCACATTATACCAACAAACACAATAATCTTCATCATAATTACTGACCCTAAAAATAATTTATACATTTTTACAATTCTCAAAGAGCATTGGCATTACAAGCTACTAACAATGATTTGATTACTTGACTCACCTTTCACACTCACAAAAGAAAAAACAAAGGAAAAAAGGGTAATTAATTGTTAAATTACAAAAATTAAAATAAAATATGAAATTCCCATTCTAAAAATCCAAACTTTTTTGCATTCTGTTTTGTGAATGAACCAGAAACAAAACGTAGGAAAAAAAATTCACCTGGGTTGAGGTGGAAATTGTGAGTGGAATTAAAACGCAGCGTTTATTGTTTTTGTTTGGTGATTAGGGATTTTGAGTAGAGAGAAAGAAGAGATTGAATTACAGCGTAGAATCACGAGTTGAGTGTAGAAACTGAAACAGAAACAAATACGTTCACAACTTCACAGTTCGCACTTCCCACTCATTTGCTACTCCATTTTTTTTTTATATATTTTGAATTTAAATATCAAATCATTTAAATAAATAAAAATTGAAAATTTTTCTGCTAATTCAATGTTGCACTTACGAGTATTTTAAGACTATTCTGGAGGGGATTTAAATTCGATATTTTGAAGTCATAACACTAATATCAAATAATTTAAATTTAAATTTGAAATGAATTTTTCATCTATATAAGGTGGAATTTTCTTTCAAAAAAAAAATAGTGCCTTTATGTAAGATAAAAAAGATCTTAATATGTATTTACACATGTCTTTTTCAATGATACTAACTAACTAGTAATATGCAAATTTAAAATATGTCTACCGCTAAATCAAACTATTGAAATTTCCCTTTCTAATCTCTTTTTTTTAAAAGGCCAATTTTCACTTTGTTCATTTTGTTTTATTTCTCTTGTCATAATTTGTATCTTTTTCACTTCAATTTTTCCTATGGAATGGTAGAAAGATCGAATAGTTCACTCCGGCTCAAGGCATTCATCAAGGGAACTCTCTTTTCCTATATTTGTTTGTGCTGTGAATGGAAAGACTTGGTCAAATGATTGATAGGGTGTTTAAGGCAAGACTATGCACAAGGTGAGTTGGAAGAAAATCATCCAATCTCGAGGTAATGGCAATATTGGAACTCGCTCCATGCGGATACAAAACGTGTCTTTGTTGGGGAAGTTGGTTTGAAGAGTTATACAAGATGAGGACAAAAGGTGGGTGTCTCTTCTCTATGATATTTACTAAAGGAATGTGAGTTGTTCATGAATAAGTCTTTAATTGGTTCTCCTACTTGGAAATCTATTCTCAAATAATTGGAAGTGTTGAAATATAGGTTCACTTTCAAAATCATGGACAAGAATATGAATTTGTGGTATCTGTCAGTGGTGGTGCAACAACTTCTTAGTGATATTTAGTGATATTGCTCTTTGTGACTTATCAATAAAGATAAGAGACTTGTAGGTGAGTGAGATTTGTATTATTTCCAATTTGAAAACTACTTTTTTTCTTGACGTTGTTCACTCTATTAATGGTATGCCTCCCTACTTTGTTGATTCTTTGGAGGATACATGGATTTGGAGTAACAACATGAATGGTATTAGTCTACCAAGAGTGGATATAAATGACTCTTGGTGAGAATGATCCAAACATCTTAATTGTCAATTGGGGGCGAATTTGGAAGCTTCGTGTGACTATTAATGAGCAATTCTTCATTTTGGCAAATGTGTCACAACTTCTTATCGAGTAGAAGTATTTTGATGTGTCAAGGGGTGTGTCACTCGGCTACTTGTCCTGTTTGTGATGAGGAGGAGTCCATCGCCCATTCAATTCTTACTTGCCCAAGAGCTAAGGAGACCAAGTTGGTTTGTGAGTTACACAATGTGCCCAATATTGATTTTGATAATTTATCTCTTCATATTCAGAAAATCTGTGTGAAGTTTGGCATTATGGATCCCTTGATCATGTGGCATATATGGTGGTCAATATATAATTTTGTGTTTGAGTATAAACTCTTAGTTTCGAGTATCATTGGGGTTGTCATCCTTGTGTAGCATGATTTGATGCAGAGAGGGTTTGGTGTTTTGGGTAGCTATGATATTCTAAGGGGGACATGTACGGTCTCTTAGAAGTAGGGGATTGGTGATGAAGTTATCCTGATTAGAGTGTTATCACTAAACCGGACATATCAGGTTTGGCTAGGAGGTCTAAAAGAAGTTTCGTCCTTGGGTGTTATGGTAACGTTGGGTGGTCAAATATTATGCATGTTGAGATTCAATCTCTTTAATGGGTTTAAAGCTTTGTTGGGAGGCTAGTTTCAAGAATTTGTTGTGTTATTGCGACTCTAAACATTTCTTCATCATACTCTTTAGGAGGGTGATACTTTTGTAGACTTTCTTGCTAAGATGAGAGCGAGTGGAACAAAGACTCTTGTTACGTTGCAGGAAGCCCCAATAAGTTTATCTTCAGCCTTACTAACAAATGCTTTATGGATTTCTTTCTCTAGAAATTAGTCTTACGGTTTATTGTTTTTCGTTTTCTTGTACTCATTTAACAAATAAAAAGTAACCAACAAGAGGATAAACTCCTATAAAATGCATAAAAAATAATACACCAGAGTAAGATAAATTTCACATCAGTATTCAAAAACATAGTTTCCAACCTCCACCAATTTTTTAATAGACTTTATTAATTTTTTTATATAGAAGAAATTTGTCTCTACAAACATTAAATGGTTTATTAGAGGGCATAAGATACATAGTTCGAGAAATGTAATTGTCACAAGATTAAATTTTGGACGAATCAAGTAAATATGACTTTTTTTCTTCTTCTTTTTGAAGCGAATAAATATGGCTTTTACTAATAGGAATATAGTGGCAGAAAAATGATATCCATGTAAGAGCTAAACTTAAATATACGGAAGTTGTACCTCTTATATTTTTCTTAGGTGTGAGAAATATAAATCATTTACTGTTTTTTATTGTATTTGGGCTACCCAAATATCGTATGGATCTCCAATTGGATTGATCATTCTTACCAAAAGAAAACAACGAAGCTCTAGAAATGACACTTTTAACTATATATGGTATTTGATGACCACTGAAAGTGTACTGTGAAGGTGAATAGATACTTGTTATGGAGACGATTGTGAGAGACTCAAATATAGACTCTGGTCTATGGTCCTCGATATATCAGATTGTCTCTTCTCTCCATATGAAGATGACCCAAGACATAAAGAGTCTCGATTGAAAAAGAATCATAAGTTAATAAACACTCGATCGTTGAAAGTTGATGGGTTCCTTGGGTTTTGATCTAACCCATGAAATCTCCTTCTCCTACTAGGGCTCGAATAATTTACCCTAAATTATTTTGTTGAGTCCAAAAATGCCACATGGCAAGTGTTGTGGACTTCTATTAGCCATCTAGGTGAAAAGTTAAATAGTATAGACTAAAATTAGTAAAGGAAAAAAGTTGCACGCGAAAAGTTTAAAAGAGTTTTTTGGAATTAATATCAATATTTGCTATATTTATATAAACTATATTTAACTCTTATATAAAATTACAAATTCTCTTAACAAGTGTTTGTTATAGTGTGGCCATGCATTTCTTTCAAAGCTACAATTTGTAGCTTATGCATTTCCATGTTTAAATGCACCCAAACTTGCGGTGACGGTGAATTCAACTAGTTACTAATCATATACTTAATAACCTTATGATATATGTTTGATGGTTAGAATGAGAGAGATAAGATAAAACAAACAAACACTTACATTCCATCGTAATTAAGTATTTTTTATACACTGAAACTATAAGATAAATCAATAATATCATCCTTCGTAATGTAAAAGACTGATATATTATAAACAAGAATATCTCACATTTACCTTTGAAAACATAATCTAAAAATAAAGATATTAATATTATAAAAATATAAATAAATAAAATTATTAAAATAAATAAAAACTAGTATTATATAAAATTATAAAAGTTAGTATTAAAATATATAAACAAAACTAATTTAACTAACAAAATACTTACAAATATATAAACTAATTTTAAAAGATTATAATGTTTTTTTTATTTCGAATTATTTTAAAAAAATAAAACTATACTAACCAAAGATTATAAAACTAATGAAATATAAAATTATTTAAAGTAAAAAAAAATAAAAAAAAATTCTATTTTAAATTTGAAAAGCTGAAAATAATAAAAATTAATTCACATGAGTTTTCTTAAAAACAAAAATTAAAGATAAAAAATATTTAGAGACTAAAAATTGATTAAAGTTTTCACTGAGATTAAAATAAAAATATTTTATAAGGACTAATTCTCATTTAATTAAAAAATAAATGAACAATTACATATAAGGGTGTTTGGGTGTGTGTGTGTCAGTTTGTGTGTATTTGTCAAAAGGGGGTCGCGTTGTTGGTCGACTCCATAGATAACATAAACAGAAACATTACAGGAAAGAACACAACATTGTCTCTCTTCAACTTCAAACTACTCATTCCTTCCATTCTCGCTCCAAACTCAACTCTCCTTTTTGTTTACCGGTACCTCTCCTATTTCATTTTCAATCTTTTTTTTGTTATTTCTTCCATTTTCGACTCCTTCATTGAATGTGCTAGCTGGTTTTGCAACTTGTTTTGTATCTGCACACCATGTGTTTGTTCATTTGCCTGACTTGGTTACGCGCTGGAAAAATATGTGTTTTTTTGTGAGTTCACAATTTTTTTAATTTTGTGCTGATAAAGTGACTCTTTAATAACATATATTAAATTGGTGGAGGGTCTTTTTGAGTTTATCATACTCCTTTAGTGATGTTAGGTTGATCATAATTGGTTTTCTACTTTTCTTAATGATGATACTAGACCGGTTAGCTATGAAGCACACCATTGCTATGAAGCACAACATAGACACTAATAATAATTTGAGTAAATAGAAGTGATTGTATGTAGCCAATAGCCACACGTGTCACTGTCGTGTTGGTGTTAGACATCGACATGCGTTGGACACTCAGAGACATCTTTAATCTGAAGTGCTGGTATTTTGTTTATCTTAGGAGGTGGAAACTTGAAAGTAGTAGCCATTTTGCATTTTATAATCTGATATTTGTTTTATGGCTGTTGGTTTTTCTGTGCCTATAAATAATGCTGGTTCAAGATTGATTGATATTGAATTTTGATGTTATTAAGGGTGTTGCTGGCTAGCCTGCATAAGGCGGAATAGGAAAAACAATACATGTCTGGTTCCATTGCCTCACCTGTCGGTTGGATCCATCAACTACGATTATTGACTAACTCAATGTGTGGAATGATATGAGCCTGATTTCTCCTGGTGCATCTTTGGCTTCGTGATTTACCTGCAGCCAGTGGAAAAGTTTTATGTAATTTTGTCTCAAGCAGTGATGGAAGCAGCAAAAGTTCTTTCACACTCCAAAGCTGTACCTTTTGGTTTCTCTATTGTGAGCAACAATGTCTTTCTGAGACCTTTCAACAAACAATTTCATGCCGATCAACTTACTAACAGTAATCAACCCCATCCAAGATCCAAGCACATTAGTTTTCAGTTGAATTGTAGCCATGGAAACCCGTTTTCCTCCTTAATTAAACCGACAAGAAAAAGGGCTGATTTGTTACCTTTTCCTAGATGCTCAATTTCCAATGAAGCCAGCACGGATTCTAGTAATCCAGTCCTAAAGTACTTCAAAAATCTACCATTTGATTCGATAAAAGCTATTGTTTTGCAGTTGACTCCAATTGATATAGTGAAGTTGACTGGGATATTATCTGTCATAACTACAGCCACAAAATGGACGGTTAATATGCTCTTCAATCCTTTTTTCTGGATGTACTTTAGCTGGACTTGGATCTTCTGGCCATGGTTGGTGGCCATAGTGCTTGCAGTTTATGGGTTATATTGCTTTCGGAAACACGTGCTTGGTGAGGCAAACATATTTGAGCAATTGGCAATTGTTACATCAGTTTTTACATGGCTCACCCTTGTTCCACCAGCTTATTTCAATGGATACCTCGAAGGCTGGCCTTTTGTTTTCTTTTTTGTATATCATTACTTCTTTTTCTTCAATGTTAGTGTCCGGAAGCGGTTATATGGAGATTATTATGCTCGGCGTCATGACCCAAAATGGGATGTGAACTTGCCAATGTGGTCTCGCCTTTTGTTCAGTGCAGGGATCATGGTTGGCCATTGGCTTGCAGCATTTGAGGGGCCAGAGCTTCACCTCATACCAGGTGGGTGGAGCAATATTGGAATCTGGGCTTTGATTATTGCAACTCTTCTGTTGCATTATAATGCCACATTGTATCTTGCTAAGTATTCAGAAAATGTGGTGGTTCCAATTTCTGTTGTGCAATATGGACCTTATCGCTGGTTGCGCCATCCAATATATTCATCAACATCGCTTTTGTTTGTGACATATTGCCTTGCGCTTCAAGCACCGTTGAGTCTGCTATTCATTGTAGTGGTTTGTTTGTTGTATTATAAGCAGAAGGCGGATATGGAGGAGGCTTTGATGGTTGAGTCTTTTGGCCAGAGATACACCGACTATGCAAGCAAAGTTAAGTACAAGTTTATTCCTTTTATCTATTAGTTGGTCTCAGAATTGTAGTTTTCAATCATCAAAATCTCATTAAAATGTTATGTTAGACCAGAGATAGTGTCACTTCTTGAAATCTAAGCAAGTGTGCAGCTTTGTTTACTCTTTACAATGTTGTCGCTAGTGTGTCGAAATTAATCTTAATACTAAAGGTCCCTGTGCACTTGTGGTGATTGACTTTCCAATATTTAGGTTTTCAAGGATGTTTTGTTTCATGTCGCTTGGATCATTTACCGTGTCTTGTCTTTTGTTTTGCACTTTCAAAAATTCTGTTGGCTATTGTGTACCTTGATTGACTTTCCAATATTTAGGTTTTCAATGATGTTTTGTTTCATGTTGCTTAGATCATTTACTGTGTCTTGTCTTTTGTTTTGCACTTTAAAAAATTCTGTCGGCTATTGTGTACCTTGATTGATGGCTACTTTCAGCCTCATATTTGAGCTATTGTCTACGTTGATTGATGGCTTCTTTAAGCCTCATATTTGTGATTTTTACTTGAAACTTGACAGGTCTTCCAAATGCAATTTCTTGTTGCAAGTGACAGCATTCAATCATGTTTTCCTGTTCTATAACCTGTTTGAGGTGTAATTGGTTCCTTACTTTTTAAAAGTGTAAGTTGATTCTTTAAATTAACAACGTTAATCCATTCTATCATACTCGGACATGCTTACTCACCAAAACTGCATATGTGGATCCAACTCATTTGCCACATGGACATTTTAATTGATGTAGCGTCTGTGTGGTAAGCCAGTAAGCATTTTTGTTAATATTATAGAATTAATTTATTTTGTTCATTTAATTACTATAAAAAAATTAAAACCAGTTAACTTACCCACCATAATCTTCTTCCTCAATGAAAAACCCTAATTTGTCGTTGTTCTGGTTGATCATCTCCAAGTCGGTTTATGTATTCGTATCGTGTGGGAATATTAAAAGAGACTGGTTTTGGACTTGCCTTGGTTGCAATGGTTGTGAATTTCAAGTTCTAGTTTTGTTAAAAGATTTGGTTGGAAAAATGGCAAGATATTCAATAACAAGGTGTGGTCTTCAAATGGGTGGATATGCACTCAGGATTGGTATGAGAACAATAAGGGTGCTTCTATTGGATGTAATCCTAGCAATAGGAGGAGGTATGAGAATGTTAGTATTTTTGGAGAAGAGCAATATTTGACTGAGAGGTCATATATTGATATTTTGTTTTTTGCTTGCAAGCTTTTGACATGTTTTTCTTGATGGTTTTGGAGAAAGACCTTTTAGAATTAGTTCAAGGGAAGATTGTTTGTCTGATATTGAACATAGAGATCTTATAGCAAAAAAATGGTGTGAAAGGGGTAAATCTCAATGAAAGTTGAAGGGAAAGAACACCCCAGGAAAGATAAGGTGAAAAGACAAAGGAAATGGGGGAAGGAACAGAGTGAAGGTTGGTGGTGATGGGAGGGAACATCAATATGGACAAATGAGGGGGGAGATACAGAATAATTGTTTTAGGGTAGCTTATTTGAGTTTATCTATTGATATAAGCAGCACTTGTTAGATTGTTTGTGAGAGTTTATAGAAACAACTTATGAAATATTAATGAGTTGTTTTTGGTTAATTTTCATAACAGATCCATGATAGTTTATGAAAACAACTTATAGTTTAGATAAAAACAGTTTGACTTTATTTTACCTTATGTTATATAAATAGTTTATACATAAGCGTTGATCTTATATGTTTAACCACACCATTAAGTGTTTTTGTGGTACGTTTGTCAAAATTAACGCTAACAAAAATGATAATAGTTAAAGTTTGGATAAGGTACCACAGTACATGCAATTAGAAAATTTATGCAAGCATTTGTTCTTGCATACAAACTCAGCTTGTGTTTGATAAACACTTTTGCGGTGGAGTCTTGCAATTGAAGTGTACAAACTCAGCTTATGTTTGAAAATCACTTTTTGCGGTGGAGTCTTGCAGTTGAATCAAAATTACACTTTAAAGTGTTGGGTTTCGGTGTGGTGAATGAGAACCTATCGTATTTCCAAACATATGCCAAAATAATCCTTGTTATCAAGGTACAAACATTTCAAATTTAATTACCACCTAAAGTCTCTTCAAAAGCACCACATAATTTGAATATGGCAAATTATTGTATCTTCTTATATGTAAGACTCCAATCTATTGCAAAAGCCAATTATTCTAAAATGCAAATGCTATGCACACTAAATAAGTGCTGGACAAGGATATTTGATTAGTTTTATTTTAGAAAATCGATATAATACCCCATACTCCTTATATTATACTTATACCTCCACAAACTTAAGGAAAAGACGTTTTGCCCTTTTATAAAGCATAAAATTTGAAAATTTTACCATTCCATTATTTCAAGTTTTTCGGAAAAAGTGAGTGCGTTTTTGGTAAATCTACCGAAAAACTTCGTCCAAGTTTTTCGGTAGTTATAGTGTTCTTTGAAAAACTTTTTTTCAAATTTCCTGATAGTATGAATTTCCAGAAAACTTGTCCCGTTACCGAAATACTTGAAAAAAAAAAGTTTTCCAGAAAAAAATGAACTACCGAAAAACTTAAAATCAAGTTTTCCGCAAGTTTTTTGGAAATTCATACTACCGGGAAACTTGAAAAAAAGTATTTCGGTAGTTACCGGGAAACTTGAAAATCAAGTTTTTCAGAAGTTTTTTTTTTTTAATTTTTTTACTGATTTTTTTCTTGTTATTTTTTAATTTTAGTAGGCGCTGGTGCACGAGGTAGAGATGAAAGAATCGTCCGAACATCACGCGAGGAAGGTACTTCATCATCTATGATGGATCCTCCGGAGAGGATTCGACCGACAGCGTCGATGAGGAGAAGACGACGGATAAGAGTAGAAGAAGATGACGAGGGAGACCAGGAGCATATGGTTATCCCGGAGGCTGATGTTACTATGCATCAGCAGGAGGACCCTTTTGTAGTACATGACGAGGAGGAGAGAGAGCATACGGAGGAGGGACATGATGACCTCAAGGGACGCAGTATCCTAGAGGACCATATGATTTGTCCGTCCTTACTCGATACGATCAGCATGTTTCAGCTAGATTATGGTTTGGTCAGGTATATTAAATTAATTATTATTTATGGTGCATTAAAAATATTTTAAATAATTATTATTTTTGTTCTATATTTAATTTTAATGTCATATATTTTCTTTGTATACAGGAGCGACCAATGCTGAAAATTGTTGCGCATGAGAAAAAGCTACAACAATTTACGTCGCAAGTATTCCCGCGAGTCATCGAGAACTAGGTGAACTTGTCGGGATTGGCCCCATTACAACGGGGTAGTTTGAAGACGATTGACAACAATCGGATTTCCGCATTTGTGGAAAGATGGCATTCTGAGACATCGTCATTTCACATGCCATTCAGTGAAATGACGATTACTTTGGATGATGTTGCCAATCTTCTTGGATTGCCTGTCAGGGGTTAGTTCTACACTCCACCTGATGTAGATAGAGCAATGGCATGTCATCTTGCCATTACTTTATTAGGAGTCCCTGCATAAGAGATCTGGGAGGAGACCAGAGAGGCGCACTACCGACTAGATTGGTTGAAGGAGGTATTCGTGAGGCAGTGCCAAGCAGAGAGATTTGATTGTGCTGTTAGGGCGTATCTGCTGAATTTAGTAGGGAGTACTATTTTCACATATAAGAGTCAAACTCTTATTGATGCGAAGTACCTCTCTTTATTTAGAGATTTGGACGGTACAAGTGCATACGCCTGGGGTACTGGTGCACTCGTAGTCCTTTATGACTACCTCTTGGATGCCTGCCGTTATGCCATCAAACAGTTAGGTGGTTATATGTCACTACTACAGGTATTAAATTTTTTAATTTTTTTAATTATTTTTAAATTATTAATTTGTATGTTTATCATTAATTTATTTAATTTTATTTGCAACAATGCTGAATATACAAATATTTTCCAAATATTTGTAATAGAGGTGACCAGGGTGCTGATCTTACCTGCTTTGCTCGGATGAACAGATGGAGCTACAAACAAGGCAAACACAAGATCCCTGAGTACAGACATATGATTGACGCACTGACACCTGCTAAAGTCATAGAGATGTCATTCCCTTTGATGATATCATGATCTACACCGGTCACCTCCGATTATGTACCACAGTAGTTGCGTACATGCTAGAGAGGTGTTTGAGACAATTCAGATATATCCAACATATTCCACCATAGCCACTTGCAGCTCTTTCTAGATTATATGATGCAAATGTGGAATGGATGGGATATGTGACTCCTGTCATGGAGTTACATCTCAGGATCCATCCAGCTACATATCCATCCGAGTGTTAGGCAGGATATTTGGAGTGGTTCTACCGGGTGTCTCATCCACTGCTAGTGCGACCCGAAGGTGTACCTCAGGTCCCAGATTTTAGTGCACCGACCACCGCTACAGATGCTACTAGTTCACAGCCATCTATTCTACAGCAGGTCGGTGATCTTATACAATAGGGCTTGGAGGCACATGAAGCTCACCCAAATGATGATTTGTATTCTTATTTTTATAGAGCTTTGTATTTATCTCGTGGTCACAATAATTAGTAGACGACTTGTAAACATTATTTTTCTAAATATTAATGTTAGTTTGTTTTTATTTCATTATGTTTAGCATTATTTAATTATATGTCGTTAATTTTATATCATTTATGATGAACTATAACGAAAGTAAACAAAATAAAATACAAGATAAAATATAACGACAAAAAACTAAAATGAATTAATAACAAGTGATTTTATATATGTTTTTAAAGTATTGTAGGTTTATATAAAATCAATCATCATCTAATGACATGGCATCTACGGGTTCTTTTAGTGGATATTGTCTAACACGTGGCATATTGTCTATTAAAGATCCCCAATGTTGTAGACGCCCTGTATATGCTATTGTCCAAGAATTTGCCTCATCAGTGCGATATTGTTTCTAACCTGGTGCAATGTTTGGCATTGGAAATCCATCTTTCATCTTTAACTGCAAAATACATTGAAATAATAAATAATTTTATTATTTAAAAAAAAAGAATTACTTAAGAAAATAATATAATGTTACCTGAACTCAGTGACTTGCGTCGACAAAACCAATACATATGATACGATCATTTTTTGTCGATCCTTAATGTGAATCCTTCATAGGAAATAAAGTCATAGAAAATGTCTGATCAAACGTGACGAGAATAATATTATATGTTGTCGCTATCACATAACCCATATAAGGTATGGACATCCATTTATCTATGGGTTGAACACCTAAGCTTGTTATCTTCAACAAATCTCTAATTTCTTTAATGCGTCCTGGGAACAGTCTATCATATGGACTTATATGAGAAGCAATCTCCTGGTCCAATCTATGGCGGACCAAAGACCAAGATTCCTCATTGTGTCCAAGCAGTGATGCAATAGCACGATAGCCACAATTTTCATCTACTATCACAGTAAATATGTCATCAATGTATGGTTTATTAACATCAGGAAATTGTCTCAAGAACAAATGTATTGATGATTGAGAAGATTGAGAGGGTTGTTTATTTGACAAAAGAGAATGTCTCTTATTTGATGATTGAGATGGTTGAGAAGTAGGATCTTCACAATATGTTGCATTAACATGCTCAAAGTAAGAAGGGTCTCAATATACATCATATCCATCTGACTTCTTAGACTTACTCTTATTCACCCATCCTTTGGTTTGAACCTTTTCAGGTGGTGGACACGTTGAACTTGTAGTTGGAAAAGCAAGTTCACGCACCTTACTCTTCAACACCCTTTTTCCTATAATATCAAGTGATCGAAAGCGTTTCCACAAAACATCCATCTCAACAGATATATCTAACTCTGATCCATCTTCTGTGTCTTGAGTGAGTTCACATTCCATGCTTAATTTCCTCCATGAAATATGCACAGAATCTAAAGGAATTGGTTCACCCATAAATTTATATTGTGTCAATTCACAAGCACATGGTAACCCGTATGTGCTTCTTAGAGAGCACCCACATACAGATTTTTCGGTACCCACCGATTCAACTTTCTCGTATTCTTCAGCAATATGTGTTTTTAGCTTCTTTTGATACAAATGCATTCAATCTTTGATAAAATGGATTGTTGTGTTCATGCGCTTCACCATAAAAACTTTTCTAGATGAGGCTCTTATTCTTTTATGTTGCAACCTTATCATGTTGTTCATAGCCTCCCAACATCTTCACATGTCACCCAAGCTGTTTTCCAACATTAACTTCAGTTTCCAATGAGCAAACTCAACCCTATCATTACATGTAAATTCTCACCGTGGAGCAATCCAACAATATATAGTAAAATTACAAAATGGAATTTTTATAGTGAGATGTCATACCTGTTAGTCGTTGTGTTTCCCAAATGCATGACTGGATTTGTCCACGCTTCAACAAACCGTTGCTTATGAGGAGTCAACCAAGTTTCTTTCACATAATCAACAAACACTTTACAATCGACACATGATTACTCAAACATGTGCAAACGCATTATATACTCTTTTTCATCACTGGAATACATAACGTCTTTCCACATATTCAATACTAACTCTTGTCTATCCTTTAAGACATGTTGCTTGCATTTTGCTCCAACATTTTTGTCGATATGAAATTGACAAAGCAAATTAACAGCATGTGGAAATACATTACCAACTGTTTTCATTAAAGCAAGATCTCTATCTGTCACAATTACATGAGGAGAATTATTTTGTGTAACAAACAGTTCTTTTAGCCTCTCTAATGCCCAACAAAAGTTTTCTTCCCGCTTGCATTCCAAATAAGCAAATCCAACCACAAATAACATCTCTGTTGATGTCATACCAACAATTTCAAGTAATTGCATTATGTATTTATTGGTTTTGTAGGTGATGTCCATAATTAACACAATAGGAAACAAATTCAACAACTTCACCAAATCTGGATGAGCCCAAAAAATATCTTTCATAACATCTAAGTCTTCCCGCTTTCTATTCCAACACACATATTTTGTATCTTCAATTAACTTAAATAAATATTGCATCTCTGTCTTATGACCTCTTACCTTCAATCGAATGATACTCCTCTGTTTATATATTTGTGAGATTTGAGTAACATTGTTCTTATCGATCTTGCAATGAGAGTAATATGTGCCTCGGTGCAACATTATATTTTGTTAAGTCGTGAACATGTTTTTTCTCTTCTTCATCTAAACGTCCAACAAATGCATGTCCCTCCAAAGTATCAGGTAATTTATGGTTGTGAACTCCACAAATAACTTTTATTGTCCATTTTGAACCATCTTTTAATAGTTTTGATCTAAGCTTGAAAGAACAACCACACTTTTTTGTTGAACTTCGAGTTAAACTATCAACACCCTTGTATTTTCCTCCTTTATCACAACCTAATATTAATTTATTTCTCTTCCCTTTTTCTCCAGACTCTTTATCTGATCTTGTGATGATAACGGTCACTTTGTGTTTTATACCGATTTCTCTAGCCCAATTCACAACAGCTTCCCGTGTATCAAATATCTGAAATAAAATATAAAATAAATTATAATAATTAATCACAATAATAGATTTTTACGGTAGTAATTATAATTATTCATACTTGTTTTGTGTTAAAAATGTTGGTAGTATCAACACATGTTTTATCAGATAATACTAGTGGATTATCTATATCTATCAAAAATTAAAATAAAAAAAAATAAAAAAAAAATTGGAAAAAAAAACATCTGGAAAACTTCCTTCCAAGTTTTCTGGTAGTGTTAAATGCACGCTTATTTTTCGGAAAACTTTTTCCAAGTTTTCCGATAGAAGCTTTCTGTACTGGAAAATTTGAAAAAAGTTTTTCGGTAACTACCGGAAAACTTTTTACTTACCGGAAATCTTATTTTTTTAGGTTTCGAAAATCTTTGGAAGATAAAAAAAAATGAATTTTAATTTATTAAAATAGTAAAAAAAAAATGCAAGGTATAACTGGCATTTTAAAAAATATGTGGGGTATAAGTATAATTGGAGGTATGGGGAAAACTTTCATAATGTAAATGTGAGTAATCATATGTTCTTTGACTCGTACTCATAATTAAATCCGTGAAAAATATCGGGCTTGCACGACAAATTTTGAGCTTAAATTAGTGGGCCTTTCGGCCCATTCCTATTAACCTCTCACACTGGGCTAGCCCAACGTGACTTCGAGCTATCCACATACAATGATGAATTAATGGTAATATGTTGCTATTTATTTAATATTTTTATATAAATAATAATAAATAATGATACATTAAAATACTAATATAATTTTATTTCAAAATAAAGTGGATATAATGATAAATAATGATACATTAAAATACTAATATAATTTTATTTCAAAATAAAGTGGATATAATGATAAATAATCTCTTTGCGTACTACAATGTTAAATAGTGCAACACTCTTACTGAGCTCGTTACACCAAAAAGATATCAATTGAGCTAATATTTAGAGTTCTAGAGTGTCAATTGAACAAATGCACATATTTGTGGTACAAGTATAGTATTTTTCTTAAAAAATTATTAAAAAAATTATTTTATATTTGAATTGGTAAGCCAAATTATCTCAAGGCCGAGCTTTGGCACCATTTTAAAAGATCGTATAAAAACCTAGTTTTTGGCTCGATGCAATAAAGTTTGCAAAACATTTACTGACCTGAAGTAGGCCATTTTGCCAACTCTCCACAATGCAGATTTTGTCTTTCCATTGTGAGTTTTTCTTGCAAGTACCCAACTAATCTGGTATCTATTATCGTCCCTGATTATTAGTGTTCAAGTGACAAAATAAACTAACTTGAATTAACTTTGTTCAATTAAAAGACTAATTTGACCCTTTTAAAAACTACGGGATCAAATTAAACCTAAAAAAGAAATTAAGGGACCAAAAGGTATTTTAACCTAAATTTTAATTATAAAATGTCTCACACAGCTTTGGAAAGGGTTAAAGACATGATTCAATCAGATAAAAAAAACATGATTTAATTTCGAGTCTTTGCTCTTATTAGCAAATAGGGGGTGTAAATGAGTGGAGCCAAACACTTATAGTTTGAGCATGATTTGTGATAAACAAAAATGACACATCTTATTTAATATGGATTCCCTTTTAAGAAAAGACGTGAAAGCTCATAACTTTCCTAGAGGCAACATCCTTAAAACCATTTTTGGACACTTGTCTAGCTATATTTGAAGAAGCATTCATTAAGTCCTTTGGGTCCATAATAGAGGTCAATGATCCTCAACCCTTCTAAACCATTTTTGGTCAATGATCCTCAACTCTATCTCCATATATGAGGTCAATGATCCTCAACCCTTCTAAAAAATTCTTATAATAGTTTAGTTAATGATTGCAACAAATTTTTCTAAAAAAATGCAAATACTTCAACTAACGACCTAGCAAAACACACTTTAATTTTTTTTATCATACTTTCTCTTTGGAACGAAGTGTGTCCTCTTTTTAATGCTCAATTTTTTGTAGTAGATTTTGCTGAATAATGAATTATCTTTTTCATAAAAAAAGTAGTTATATATGTATCAACAAGCAAATAGTTGAATAAACAATAGAATTTATGAGCCGGTCAACTCAATTAATAATAGTAAATATATTTTCTGGGAAGACAAGTAATAATAGCGGTTGGCTACCTATAAAATCAGTCAAAAGAAATATGAGATTCAGATCTCAACACTAATTGTTAGGTTGATGTTAAATTAAAAGAAAATACTATCAATTACTCTATAGATATTTGTTAAGACATTAAAAAGTAGAAATTTAATCTAGTACATTAACTCTTTAAAATTAAAAAAATTGATTTTTTTATTCAATATTTTTTATTTATTTATTTATTTATTTATTTATTTATTTATTAACAAGTGATACATTTTTTCAAAGTCCAACCTTGATGCATGCAAGCATACAAGGGACACATTTTTTCAAACTAGTATTTTTTTGGTTTTAAAAAGTTTAATGGCGAGAATTGAGATTTACATTCACTAAATATAGAAAATGAGGATACTTCCTTCGTTTTAAAATAATCATTATAGTTGTGTATTTCACACAAATTAAGAAATTATATTCAATAAATAAAAGAGAAAAGTGATTTTATCAAATTACTCATATCTACTATTGGTTTATTTTCCATATCATTAATATAAAGTGCATAAATAATATCTTCAGAGTTATATACACAACATTAATTAGATGATACAATTAAAATAAATTAATTAAAGTTATATTTGAAATCAAAAGTGACATATATTTTAGGACAAATATTTTTTACAAATATGACAATTATTTTGGGACGAAGGGAGTAATTCATATTCGAACTTGTAACCATCACAGAAGAAGAGTCGTCAGAAATTAATACTTAGGGTGTCGTGACCAAAACTCCAATATTTATATGAATATAAATAATTATTTTGGTTTCTTAAATAATTGAGATGCAATCACTATAATATTTGAATATATCAAAATTAAATACATCATCAAACCACAAAGACTAATATATACTTTAAACAAATAGAATTATGTGGCTTACTATATGCTTTTTTAGGCTACTAAATGCATTTTTAGGAGTGAATTCCAACTTGAGACCGTTGGTTATAGCTGAAGTGACTCAAACTGTTTGTGTTGTCACAACTACACATTCAAATTATTTAGACACACAATAATACCCATCAATTTATTCTTTTATCTCTGTATTTTTCCATCTGCGTGTATAGTTGCGATTGCACAAACATTACTCTGCTTTTATATAATAAAATAGTTAACTTATATACAACTAAAACAATAATGTTAAAGTTGAAGAAACATTTAATATGGTTGGTTTGAACCCACAATACTTATCTTCTATGAGCTTAATATGTGTGAATTTCGTTATGAAAGACTCTTTACAACATAAAAATAAAAACAATATTCATGTCCAAATCAACTTATTGTTAGCTCAAACGTATACTGCATTATTTCTCTATTTCTCCATCTCCTTATCCAATGGAGAAAAAAAAAAGAACAAAACTAATTTCCAACAAAAAATAAAACCTAAATTTTGGTTTATGCTCCCCTTTTTGTGTCTACTAAAATCCAAACCTAAAATGAAAGACAAATAAATAAATAAAAATCTAAAACCAATGTAACAATATATTTTGTAAACAAACCAAACAATCTCCACACTTTAGCCTCATCCAAAACAGAACACCTTCCTCAAATAGATTAGTTACAAATAATCTATTGTTGTTGTAGATGATGGTGAAGATGAAGAACAAGAATTTAAGGATAATATTTCCTTATTATCCTTGTTATTATTATTATTATTTTCATCCACTACAATGTTATTTCCAGCATCTCCATTTAATAATCCTCCACAATCAATACCCTCCAAAACTTCACTTATATTGATATCACTATCAAAACCAGGATCTGTATTGAACCACAAATCAATGTTATCTTCAAAGCTAGAACCATCAAATATTTGCATTAAATCTATCTCAGCATTGCTCAAAGCCAATTCATCTGAGTCTGGAAACATGAAACTTGATGGTAGATCTTGTTCAAGATAATGATCCATAACATTAACTATTGTGTGTTCTTGTTCAGTTGGAGGAACATGATGTTGTTGTTGTTGATGCAACATTGGTACTTCAATTTTTTCTAAAATTTCTTGTGGAGGTGTAGTAGTAGTAGTAGTTGTTATTTTTTGTTGTGCTACTTCCGAGTCAGAGGAATTTTGAACAATTTCTATGGTTGTTGTTTGAGGTTGTTTTTGTTCTGATTCATCGATTTTGTTCTTAAATTTATTGATGTAATTGCTGATGTCGAAATTTGTCACCGCATTTAATCCTCTATGTTCTATTGCTGCTATGTCATATGCCTTGGCTGCCTCCTCTTGAGTTTCTTCAAAACAATCATAAATTTAATTTCATAAGATTAGTCATTAAAAATATGTTACTATTAATTAAAAAAAGTTTGAAGAGTAAGCATATTAAACATATGTTTAATCAATAACCATGACGACAACTTGAAACTTGGTTGCTTATTAATCAATTCATAAAAGAGTAAAAGTTTGCATAAAGTTAACTTTATGAAATAATAAAACCCCACAAATTTTTAAAAGAAAAAATTGAAGAATCAAGGTGTGGATTAGTTTTCACGTGCTTACTGGATTTTTTGGTTGGAGAAGTAGTTGGTGTCCTACGGATCTAGATAACTTTTTAACTTGATCTTAGTTTTTATATATCTAGAATATAATAATAATAATTAACAAATTTTCATTTTTATTATGCTTTCACAAAATTGGGAAATTTTTAATTATAACTTTTGACCGCATGAGTCAAGGATATACTGTACCCTCTAACGTGCTTATCTATAGGGTTTAATGCTCTATATTCAAATGTTAGATTGAACTTGGCCAACAAATTGTATATGACACATAACTAAGTAATATAGTAACATTAGGATGACAAAATGGGTTCCCATAAATTCCTGTTTAGAGAGTTGATATTTTTAATCTGATATTACTGGTTGACTCGACCCGACTAATCCGTCAATATATAGACATTTAAAAAAAAATGACATATAACAATTTTAAATTTGAAAGTATGTCACACATACATTTATCTAGTCATCAGCAAAGTCATATATATCTATAGAAGATTTTTACGGTATACCGAAAAATTAACATATTTTTATATTATTAAAATTAAATTACTAAAAATTAAATAACATCTTATCTTTATACCAAAATTCTTAATTTAGTCAATTTTAATAAATACTATAGTAATATATATATAGATAAATTAAAAAAGTTATTAATCAAAATATTTATAGTATTTATTCATTCTTTTTGTAGTTCAACCGCAAAACTTGTCGCATCTATAACATATGGACAATTTTTGGAAAACAAAATTTTCAATATGTTGATAAGTAAATTAAAATTTTGACCTTTTAAAAACTAAATAAAAGTACATTACTAATCCTAAATAAAGGACCACCAAACTTCAAAAGTATAAAAATAAATAAATATTTTTATCAAAAATATATTTCTCAGAGTTACTAGTGTACTAAATATTATACTAAGAAATATTTATTATTTTATAATTCCTGAATTGATATTAGATATTTTGAAGGGGATAAAACCAAGCAAATCACAGCAAAGAAAAGAAAATTATGTTTGCAGCTGTATGGAACTTTTGTATGGTGAGACCAGAAATTGATGTATATTTCTGCAACTAGAGGACAAGAGTACAGCTGCTACAGTTCATGCAACGAGCATAACTCACACATGGAGCCTAAAATTGCAGCTTTAAACCAATTTCAATTCATTCACATTAATTATGAGAACTGCTGTTTTATAAGCTGTAATTATTTTTAGTACTAATAAAATATAGTCCTATTTTATGTGCTTGCAACCTCCAAGTGCATTTTTGTCCTTTACTTTAAAAAAAAATCTAATTTACAAGAAGTTACCAATAGTTCTATACATCAAAAGTTTGGAGTTGATGGTGTCAGTTCAATGATAAAAATTTAATTAAATAATTATTAAATGATAAAATTCAAATCTCAATTGTTTGTAAAATTGTTGATAATAATAAGTATCCCTTCCCAATTTTAAAAAAAAGTTTGGAGCTAATCTAAGGAGGTCAACTTACTGTGTAGTGTATGTAATTATCAAATAATTAAAGTACTAATTTTGGTGTTTATTGAAAATAAATATTAGTAAATTTTTGGGAGAAAAAAATGTAGGTGCAAAACAAGATCTATAAATCAGGGCAATTTTTGGATTTGAAAAAGTAACAGAATAAATTCTCTTTGCTATCATGGAACACAAATGGGAAATTAGTACTTTGCAGAAGACATATTGTACTTTCCCTGTTTTTGGATTGTCACATGCCACGTGATATCTTAATTAGGCATGGTACTATTTACAAGTAGAAAGAGAAAAAAAAAAGTTTGAAAAAAAGGGGAATAACAATTGTTCATATGCTGTTAGTTTGGTTATAACAATTTCCTAGAATCCTAACGTTTTGAAACAATTTGATTTGATAAAAAAATAGTTATAAAGAAAAGTGCAACTTACTGTAAGTTCCTAAGTAGAGGTACTTGTTACCACACACTCTTCCAATGCGAGCTTCCCAGCGACCATTATGGTGATGCCTATTCAAATGTAATAAGATTAGATTTAAATTATAGCATAGAGTACTTTTTATTTCATTATTTTTTTAATCCAAGATAACTACAACAATTCTATGTACATATTATTATTGAAGTAAAATTTAATTGCAGTTTTTATTTTTTTATTTTAACGATCAATATTTTTGTGTTTCTCTTATATTTTTAAATTAAAAAATAATAATTTAACGTATTTTAAATAATTTTAAGAAGACTAATTTTATAAATTAATAAAAAAAAAGATAAAACTACAATTAAACATTAAAAAAGTAACGTGGTTCCTGAATTCTTGTGAAACAAAAATTGGTACTCATCTAAACATCTGCAAAAAGAGTATAAATAAACAACTAAAAAGGAAAACATTTGGAATACGGTTAAATTGTCATCCACCTCGGATAGTTACAATCTTAACCTTCTGATTAAATTTGAAATTGATTTGTGTAGTTTATTATAAGAAATTTCTAATCACATATTAACACAAGGAGTTATTTTGAATTTTATTAACTACAATTGCCCAAATTGTTGCCTGCAGATAATTTAAATCCGTTTTAATAATTTGAATCCGTTATGATATAGTTTCACTTTGATTTCAAACATATGATAAATAATCTAATAATTTGCATAAATTTAAATGAATCTAACCTAGCAACTCCACGGTATTTAGAAATGCCTCTAGAAAAACCACTGCTTTGGCGCCGCAAAGAAGCCAAATACTCTTCTCTTGAGATCTTGTCCATTTCTTCAACCTCTTTGCTATATGTTTCTATCTGCACCACAAATTAGTACCATATACAAATATATTAAATTAAATTATAGTATTTAGTACTTAAACAATAAATAAAAAAATTAAAATTCCAAATTTCTGTCAAATTAGTCCATCTAAAATAATCTAGAAAATGACTAAATTTACTTGAAATTTGATATTTTAAGGACCAAATTGACCCTTCAAAACATAATTGGACACTGTTTCTTTTTCATGGACCAATTTAAAACTTTTCACTAACTTATGAATAGAAGAATTAAATAATATACCGGAAAATTCAAGGTTGCATCCTTCCCCCAATATTTAAGTGCTGCAAGATCATAGGTACGAGCTGCTGCTTCTTCAGTATCATAAGCACCTATATTATCAACATTATAAAAAAGTTAATATCAAAATTAAAATAATATAATTGGGTCCAAGTGAAGTGACTGCATCATGATCAGAATCTTTCTATAATTAATTCATAATAATTAATTTATTAAATTGGAAAAGTTGACTAGGATTGTGTGAGATCAAAGTAGTACATAAGAAATTAAAGAGGACTTACCCAAATAAACTAAAACCATCCATCCGCAATTGTTAGTGAACGTTACAATGACAGAGATTGCAAAGAATAAAACAAAGTCAGAATCTCAGAAATAAAAAAAAATTGTAAAAAAATATATTAAACAAAACATCACAGATCTCCTCTATTTATTTTTTAAAAATAATATTTTTTTTCTGGCTTAATTTAACCGAATTTTTTTTTCATTATTCAAATGTTAAAAAAAAAAAGTGAAATTACCTTGTCGTCCCTTCTTGCTCTGAATGTTGTTCCAAGAACTCTTATCCCATAGATGAGCTTCAAATCTCCCAGTCCATCTATGTCTATTTTGATCAAACAAAAAAAAAAGTTAAGTGACATGCAAATGCAAATGGAATTAAAAAAAAAAACCCATTAATAAAATTCAAAAGGGTCATAAAAAAAGGGATAAAATTTCAAACCTTGTAACTCCTCTGTAAATGGAGCTTCTTCTACTACCACCATTAGTTTGGTTCTTCTTTTGTTTGCAATTCTGTGACTTGACACTAGGATTCTTTTTTGGATTCTTAGCACCCCTTTTTTTCTCTGATTGAATTTGTGTCTCAAATCCAACAGAAGATGAAGATGATGAACTTGAAGATGGTGGTGACCTCTTCATTTGTGTCTTGAATTTTTTGAATTCTATAAAAAAACAAAAACAAAAACAAAAAAACCCTTTTGTCCTAAAAAAGAAAGAACACAATGTGTGTGCTTTGAAGATGAATTAGACAAAATAAATTGTCTTTTGATCTGTTACCAAGTTTCTGTCTTTCTTTCCTCTTATGGTGATTTTCTATGATACCATGTTTTTATTTGTAGTGTTGGTTGTTATAATGGACTATAATTGTACTAATCTCGGTTACCTAAAGTGGTTTACCAAAACATAGAGAAAAAATTGGACGGAGAAAGAAGCAAAGAAAATTTGTGTCTTTTAAATGAAAGAGATTTTTTTTTTCTCTGTTCGAACTCTTTGTGTTTTAGAAAATTGAACTCTAGTAATTTAAAGTTGAGTCTGAAAGGTAAATAAAATGTGATAAAAAAATTGTTACAGTTATAATTAGTCAAGATTTTGAAAGTGAATTTTTCCAAATAATTTGTTCTTAATTGAAATTCATTAATGATAACTTAAATAAATGACTTTGTTAAAAAAAAAAAGGGTTAAATATAATTAAAAAAATGAACCATAATTAAATTGGTAAGTGAAATGGTTTAACCATGGGTTGGAAATTAACCATATAGGCTAATTAAAATGGCTTGAATTTGAACAACACTTGTCAAGGGTGTGCAGCCATGCTACCAATAGGAGTTTGTATTCTAAGCTGGCTTTCCTGGTTTAGGAATCTCGACTTTTTTTTTGTCACCATATTAAAAAAATATTATTTTTAAAAAATAAAAAAATAAAATAATAAGAAAAAAAAGATGAAAAGTTACCTGGCTTGAATGGTGTGTCAAGTGTATATGTCAGTTACTTTGAGTATGTTTCTGAAAATATATTAGTTGCAACAAAGCATGTGAGAAAGGAGAAAAAAATAAAGATATCATAAGCTAAATTAGTTGGGAATGTTATGCATTAGTCATAGAATAAATTTAATCGACAGAAAACAAATATTCACAGAGATTATGCAAGATTTGAAGACCCTTGCCATTTTGTTTTGTTTGTTTGCTTGTTTTTGTCCCTCCCTTGAGCATAGCATTGCCAATTTCACACAAGTACATACATATATAATCTAGATTAATAGAAGTATGAATTTTGTATGTGCATTTTTTGTGTGCAATTTACAAGAGAGTTAATAGTGGGTGACTTGGAAGTTGAATCACATTCAGCAATAGTTGAATAATGTTGTTGCACAGATTCAAACATCAATCCATTCTGTTGTAAAAAACCAAACTAAATATTTTTTTAATTCCACATTTTATGTTGGACATATATCTACATGTTTTTATCTATTTTGTTACACGATTTACATGCCTTCTTCCAAATTCTTAAATTTTATTATCATACTGTTTCAAGAAAAATTATTATCATATCGTAACCATTTAATTTTGGGGAATATGCATTTAAACTAACACGAGGTCGTCAAAGTAATATTTGTAGTATACTATTAACTGGATCGGCCCATCACCACCGGACTCTCAATTAGCAAGAGAACAAATTTTTTATATAATTAAAAAATTGCATTCAATTTTTAATTTTTTTCGACGTGACTACTCTAAAATTTTATATTCACATTTTAAACTCACAATATTAAAGTCCGGTGCAGATTATTATGAGCCGACCACCGGAGCCACCGACGGCGATCCGTTGCTTTCGTGAATCACGTTCAAATTGTGTGACGGTTGCGACACATTGTAGCAGAATCGCGTCACAACCACGACCCAACAAAATCACTTTTTCCTTACTCAAATTGCTTTTTCGGAGATTTTTTCCCTAAATTTCAAAACTATCCAAAATCGAGACCCATATAACAAATAACATTAATTGTTCAACCAAAGTTAAAATATTGAATCTTGATCTTAGTGGTTTGTGATTTACTGATTTAAAAAACTCAATTTGTTTGAAATTATTTGTCTATATTTTAGAATCTTGAATGGTATTGAGAACTCATTGCTAATTTTGTGATTTACAATTATAACACAAGAACTCAAAGATTAATTGAAAAAAACAATTAAGAAACACTGAAAAAACAATTTTTTAAAAGCCTTTTTGGGATAATTGAAATGTTAGCCGAATTTGACCCAATTATACATGTCTTCATCCTCGTTATATTGGACATAACATGATAGATTAGTTAATTTTGTTGCTTACTTTTGCAATTAAAGAAAAGTGATACACCAAATACAAATGTCTTTCATAATAAGAAACTTTGGAGAGAGGTACTTAGTTGTGTGTTATATTTTATAGTAGATGCGATTTTGTATTATTAAGTTTATAGATGAATGTTTATTATTTGTTTTATGAATGTTAATATTAAAAAAAATATATTTGTGTAGATGAGTATCGAATAAAAAGTAAAATTGTTATTTGACATATAATTTTGGAAAACTTTTACATATGAATTTGATTTAATGTATGAAAGTAGTTAAATTTTATTAAAAAAATATATATTTATGTTAAAAAAATTGAAAAATAAATAATTATTAATTGTGACCGTGAAAAACAAATTATACAAGATAATTATTGTTTGATATATGTTAATTCGTTATGATAAATTCTGACTACACCAATGAGATGTTAATAGATATGCTAGCTAATTAATATAGATATTGTAATGTATGTGGTTGTAATTTTAAATTTTATAATCGGTGTATTTTATGAGCAAAATTATTTTCATTAGTAGAATTGTGGTCGTGTGTTATTGTTGATGAAATGAATATTTGAGTTTAATATATGAAGGTGGTATGTATGTAGATTGAAATGTGTAGAACATTTGTGCATAATGTAGATTGATATGCGCAGAGCATTCGTGCATCATGTAGATTGATATGTGTATAGGGACTAAAATTTATTTTATTAATTTTTTTAATTATTAAATTTATACTTTTTTATTAGAGTCTAAATTTTAAGATTAAAATAAAGCCTCTAAAATTTTGAAAACGGCCTGACAACTAGAAAGAAACATTTTATTGATTAAATTAAATGAATGACACAACCTTGTCAAAAAATAAAATAAGTCATATATCTTTCTTTTCTTATTTCCTTCCTTTATCAGTGGAGCTCCAGATATAAGTACTAATATAAGAGATCAATATTTTCTTCATAACTTTAAGAAAATTCGATAAATTACACATATGTTTTTTTATGAAAGAGGGCCGAAGTCCTCATGACATATGTGAACTTTATGTGTGTCAATTCTTATTTCTTATATCTTTTTATTTCCGGTTATTTTGTGAATATTGAATTGATGGTATCAGATTTTATATTACTTTTTCAAAATCCTATCATGTTTAATTATATTTTGCATCAAACTTTTTTTTTATCATATTTTTATAATATTAATATTGATATATTTTTTAATAACTGTAATTTGGATATCTAAAAACTAATTCAAATTAAAAAAATTTGTACTTGAATTGAATCCGATCGAATTTTTTAAACGTGTTATTCAAACCAAACTAAATCATTTATAATTTTATCTTTAAATTAGATGATTTTTCACCTCCACTATTGAAACATTAGCGTGATTGTTTCACTATTAAAGCAAATAAATTTCTCACAATTCAATGTAAATGTTTCATCATTCAAATATTTCTTGCTTTAGTTCAACTAACACACTTCCAATAAAAGTAAACTTCCCTAAACTGTTTTTAAGAACATGGGTCATTTCTTATGGATTATAAAAAAGTGATTTTGATACTTCATAATTTAGAAATTATTTGTTAGACATTGTAAAAACAGTAGATATTTTGTATAGGATAATAAAGTCTTAAGAATTGCTTGTTCATCCAATGGATTGTCAAGTTTATGACTTGATTGTGAGGTATCATTGGAAAAATGTCATTCTTAAAAGTTTATATTGTCAGTTAAGATGACAATAATATATAAAAATTATTATTCACTATTTCTTTTCCATAAATGTATGATTCATCATTCGATAGATTCCTTTATCGAATGAGTGTTTCTCGTTATTTAATACTCTTTTCTCGAAGAGGGTATGAAAGATTCATCAATCATATTCAAATATCATACAATTTGCATCATATGTTCATAACAGTGATACAACAATCTCAACACATATCATATATATATATATATATATATATATATATATATATATATATATATATATATATATATATATATATATATATATATATATATCATAAAATACATATTAATCAATCATAGATAACAACAATTGTTTCCAACAATAATTACATATTCATGAAATTCATTACCCGAACTCACATCATATTCATATTTATGAAGAGAAAAAAAAACTTGAAAACATATATTTTTATCAAACATGTTAATTCGTATTGAAAAACTCTCCATTAATCTTTCAATTCGATCTCAAATCTAATTTCAAAAATCAATCATGTCATTGAAGGGAAATAAATCTATTTTTACTCACCTCTTGTAGATCTTCTAAAGCTTCAATTGTTCTCATTGTGTATTCTAGTATCTTTCAAACGTTTCCTCCTTGAACCCAACATTTAGGATTATTAGGGTTTAACCTGACATCCTCATGCCTTTATTCTTCAGTCCAAATGGGTTCTCAAGTGTTCTGAAGTGAAAAATGTGTCTACGCTTGCCTTGATGACGTAGGATAATCAACATCACCCAAACATGTCAAAATAAATTTAATATTATTACAATTAATTTTGATTTTTCCAAAATTAGAACTAAACATACATAAGCTTGCATATTTTAACTCACCTTTGAGCAAATTGGGTAGATCTATTTAAAACTTATAAATAGCTCTATACTTTAAAATGTTCAATTTCTTTGCTTTTTCTAAGACCCGTACGACAATGAGATAGGTTGGAGAACAATTACATATGATCACAATTGATTCCTCGTTTACCCAGAAAAACATAATTTAAAATATGATAAAACATGAAAATGTAAAATAAAATTAGTATAACAAAAAATGTTTAAAAATTATTAATAACAATTAAAATAAAATATAAAAAATACTAAATTTGAAATTAATGCTAATTAATAAAAAAGTTAAAAAGCTCCGTGTGATTTTTTTACAAGGTTAATTTTGTCATTTAGATTATTTTTAAAATATAAAATTTATGAAGTTGTGTAAAATCAAATTAGATTTAAAATAAAAAATTATATTGAACATTATAAAAGAAACTAATTTAATTTCAAATATATTTAAAATGTTACAATATAATTTTATAATATTATATTTGATATTGCAACCTTTCAATTTTAATGGTGTTACTCTTGTTACTGATTCTTTGTTTGTGGGTACTATCAACATTGTGACTTTGTTTGATTAAAATTAATGGATAACTGTAAGTTAGACGATAGTCAATGGGTTTATAGCTAACAGCAAATGAACCTAATTGATAGCTTACAGTGGAGAAACTAATTAAAATACTTGGTATAATAAACATTTTAATTAGTTTAAAAATATAAAATAATATAAAAAAGCATTTTTAATAATGATAAAAACTTGTATCAATTAATGTTTTAATATTTTAAATTTAGTAAGTTTTAACAATTATTTTTGAAAATTTGTACCAAATATTGTTGAATAAGTTTTAGCAATTATATTTATAACATTATAAAAAATTTATTCGTAAAAAAAAATTAAAATCTAGAAACTACTTTTCCCAAAATATATTATTTAATTCTTCCTTATCCTTATTTAGTTTATTTTGTTAATTATTTATGATGTCATGTTAAATATTGCAATTAGTTTATATAATCAATATTATTTTAAGTAAAAATTGAACGTGCAAATGCATCATTATAAAATACTAGTTACCTTTCTACCATGTTTGAACTCAACAAACAACAATCAATATTTTATTATGTTAATACTATTAATTTGTATAGTGAGACTTGATTTGTTTGTTTAGTTTTTTATTACTTACTTAATTATGTATTCTACTTATTATTTACTATTTATAATATTATTACATTTAATGTATTTATATTATTTGTTTTATTGATTTATTGTATATATTATGTATTTAATTTTCATACACGTACACTATCTAACATATCACAATTAATATATAAAATATAACTTTAGATGTATCAATGTATCACAATTAATATGTAAAATATAACTTTAGACGTAGCTATAATAAAATTAAATGCACTCAAGTATTCCAAAAAGGGAACAGTTGTGAGTTCAAATCTTGTTTTCAAATACATAGTTATAATAAAATTTAATTTCTTTGATGATTTAATAATTATAATTAATTAACAATATATAATTTTTGATTTCTACAAAACTATTATAATGTAATTTAAGTTTTTATTGTTAAGTTAACATATATTTTAAATTAATTTTTGTAGACATATTTACATCATTATAAAAAGTTTGTCCACAACAAATGAGTTCAAAATTTATTTTTTAAGTTCATATTTTTATTACTTTTATCTTAAACTTTTTGTATTTAAAAAATTCATATTTAATTCATCTCAAGTTAATAAATTCTCTCTATAAAAAAAGTTTAAAATTCTAAATTTTTGCGGAGATGATTTTTATGATGTTCTAAATATGCTTGTAAAAAATTAAAAGTTAAAGGACAATTAAATAGATTTTGCTTTATAACAAGTAAACATTGTAATTTTTTTTTCAGGAACTAAAGATATATTTAACTCGTGTTTTATATAATTTTTTAAAATAATTAGAACTGCAAAGACCCATTTACTGAAAATATTTAAAACAACTAAAATGCAACAAAAACTACTTGAAAGTGCAAAAGAAAAATAAAATAAACATATAAATTAATCATTTCACATATAAATATTATTAGTTAACGAAGAAAACAAGAGTTTGCTTGTAAAAAATCTAATCATACTCACAACAAATAAGTATATTTACACTAAAGATATTATAAAAATGAATTTGAAAATTACAATAAACTATCAATTTTTATAACATTTTAGAGGA
Source organism: Cicer cuneatum (assembly GCA_037974295.1). Classification (NCBI taxonomy): domain Eukaryota; kingdom Viridiplantae; phylum Streptophyta; class Magnoliopsida; order Fabales; family Fabaceae; genus Cicer; species Cicer cuneatum. Next base: position 54,871,859 of record JBBPBO010001985.1, on the reverse strand, counting down.
GATTAATATATTTCATTTATATATATATATATATCATATAATATAATGTAATAAAGAATATTAAATTTATATCAAAATTAATATGAAAATACCTATTTTAAAACAAAAGTGAGAAGTTTAAAGACATCACTAAATACACATTTCAATTATATGAGCAGCTATATAGTCCAACAACCATCTGCAACCCACAATAAAAGATTATTCAAACTTCTTTGATGCACTATTTCAATAGACATAATATAATGTAAATGGATAAAAAAATACTAAAAGTATATAATGAAGTATAATTTCTTCAAGCAATTAACATCTTAATGTAGTTTCTCAAGAGATGTTATTCGTGTGTGCTATATAAATGTATCTCTGTCTACTTTGGTGTAAAATATTCATATTCATGTGTTATATATACGCGATTTCTTAATCAAACATTATTTATATAATGGTTTAAACACCACTATAAGTAGATCGTTTAAGAAATAGAATTTTTATTTAGTTATTTAATAGTTTTCTATTATTATTAACATAAATCAGTTGTTATTTAGATTTGAGATTGAGAGCTTTATAATAAACTATGCATGTTCAATATTTCTTTGAGTTTATTTTTCATTCCTTCATTCTTGTGTTCATTTTTTCTCTGCAATATGGAAGAAAATCAGCTTATCCATTCTTCATTGCCAACTCTAGTAATTATAGTTTGGGTATTGTCACAAATCCCTTAATTGAGGAAAATTATGATTCTTGCACTTGTTGGTTACAACAAACTTAGAAGTTCATCCTCAACAACTTAATTGAGTGTGTGCACTTATCTGGTTTTAAATTATCAAATGTCTTATATATTCTTGATTTCAGTGGCAATATTGGTTTTGTTAAGATTCTATCTAACAAACAGGTGTTGTGAGTAGATCTATTGTGATATAACTTTGCTACTCAAAATTTTGATTTAATACTTTTGGATATAAGGGGGCCTATTTCTAAATTTATGATGGTAAATCTTATTTTTTTAACTATACTGGATGACCATAATAAGTTCATGTTCCAACACCTATCTCAGATGTTCATCTTGTATCATATCAACCTGCAGACTCATCATCTTTGTTCGTCAAAGGAAAAGGTTTGCCTTTTGTTATTCTTGAAAGATATTTCAAACTTAAAATATTTTTTAGGATTGGAAATAGCCAAATCATCAAAGGGCATACACTTGTGTCAAAAGGAAATACACCATCCAACTTCTTGAGGAAAACATGAGTTACGCTTTGACTAAATTAAAGCACTTCCGAAGGCCCAATTGAAGTTATTATTTAGTTATTTTGTTTTATTGTTAACAAATGTTAGTCAAGGAGTTAGTAGTTAGTTAGATTTGAGATTCAGAGCTTGACCTTACGTGTATATATACTTGAGATCACTAATAAATTATATTTATTTGTGTTTCTTTTTCATTTCAATCAATAAGTTTGTGTGATTGAATATCAATCATATCATATCATATCCAAAGTCTATATGTTAACATTTAAAACAACTTGACTATCATATATTTTCTTCCTATTGCTGAGTTACGACCTCCTTCATGATTAGCGTAGTTGTCCCTGAATCATGGAACTCATTTAGTGTTGTATATCAAACAATTGATTGCTTAACTCTCATAAGTATGACAAGCATATGATTGTCTGCCTCTGAAAACTGTGACGAACATTTTATCGTCTGGCTCTGATTCAAAGTCAACACTCTAATGGAAAATCAACGTGTAGATAAAAAGTAAACACTATGATAAAAAGTCAACGTTTTGAAGAATACAATTTTGTTTATCCTTTGTTCAACATCTTAAATCTGTTATTTGTTTGAAGGTCCGTGTGACATACTCTTATCTTGATAATCTCTGTTCTTTCTGTCTTCATATCAAGATACACTGAATCAAGGACAAATTTGGATAAGCTTTAATGGTGAATCAATCTTTGAAGATTTGATTAAAAACTTTGTGATACAAGCTGATTTCTTGCAATCAAGACAACGCCCAGAAACCCTAAAGTTTCTCTACAGAATATTCCTCCAAGAGTCACTCTACCACTCCATCCATCCCTATGTTTGATCCTTCTCAGTATGTCAAAAAGGAAGATTTTGATTGATTGAAAGCTGAAACTGAGGCGTTTATGGAACAAACTGTCAAGAATCAGGAGAACATTCAAAATTCCCTAAGCTTAATCTTAGCTAGGCTGGCAACCCAAATCTATAGTTCACATGTATTATTGTTTCGCTGTTAGTAATTTGTTTAACTTGCTCACTTTGTTGTACTTTTCCTACTCAACTCGTTTTGTCTGATAACAAAAAGAGGAAAATATGTTTTGAGAACAATTTCAATTCCAATTTCAATTACTAATTCTTACCAATTATCTTGTCAAAATATCATTCATCACACTTACTTTTAAACGTGCATATATAAAGGGGGAGTCTTGTTGTGATATTTTATGTTGTTTTATTCTATTAAAATTAAAAAAATTCACAAAATTAGATGTTTGTCATCATAAAAATGGTGGAGATTGTTAGAACCAAATCGATTTGAAGAACTACGACCCTTACTTGTTTTGATAATAACAAAAATTATTTTGTAGGAATAATTTAAAGTACTAATGTTTTATTTAAGTATGAATGATGTGGATGGTGAATCAACATCAAGTACTAATGTTTTATTTAAAATACTATTAATGTTTTATTACAAGGACAAATTTGGACAAGCTTTAATGGTGAATCAATCTATGAAGATTTGATACAAAAATTTGTGATACATGTTGATTTCTTGCTATCAAGACAACGACCAAAAACCCTCAAGTTTCACTATAAAAGGATGTGTAGCCCTCATTGATACAGAACAACGATAATACTACAATAAGCATGATACATATGCCTCTGCACTCTTACTTTTTACCATATTATTTCATCTAAGTGTTGAGAGATATTTAACTTTCTGAGAGCATAGCTTTGTATACATACTCTTGTGAGAGTTATTAAAAAAAAAAAACCCATAAACACGTTTGTAGTGGTTGCATCTCTCAACAGCTTGATTACACTAAGCTAGAAGGTTGAGAATACTTGAGCACAATCAGGTTTACTAGTAGGTGTTCATTGGACGTGTGATTTAGTTGGTGAATTAGTGGATTAAATCCTTTAGACTGAATGTAATTACCGTGTTGGTGATGAACCAAGACAAATTGACCTGTGTTGTTCTATGTTTTATTGTTTTATCTGTTCTATTTTATCACTTTGTTTTAATCTTTCCAAAAACTTTTTTTTATTTAAATAAAACACAATTCAAACCTTTTTGTTGTTGTGTTTCTCATTCTACAAGTATGTATGTGTGTGCCAAAAAACCATGAACCCCTTTTAGCACCGTAAAGACATCAAGGTGGTGGTAGAACTGATATAAGAACACTCCTGGATCAATCTCTCTTATGGTTACACCGCTGAGTGGATATCATATCCTACCTATTTTCTCTTTCATCATTTGGACACATATAGGTCTCTTGGTGAGAAAATGACCAACTAGGCACAATGCAAAACTAACACATTCATCTTTCTCATTAGCGAAGATCTGAAGTGAGTTGTATCTCCTCCTCGTCATCCCTCAAACTCAGATGTTCCATTCCCTCCATAATCTAGAGTGTTGTAAGAAATGTTTAAAAATCAGACTGGAGGTCGAACTGACGAGACCTCTGGGTCATGATTCACTTGGTTCAACAAATTGAACCATAGTTGAATCGCTTAGTTTAATGAACCGTTCGATAAATAAATAATAAAAAAATACATGAAATATATTAAAATATTTAGAACTTCATATTTTAGTAAAGTAAAAATCCAAAAAATTTATAACAAATACTCAATATCTATAATAAATATATTAAAATTTACAACAAAAACAAGTCTTCATAATAGAAATTCAAACATCAAATCTCATATGGATCAATCGATAAACCACAAGTCTTAGAGTTGAAGTTGAATAAATGTTTAAGTGAAATAATTTTTTTTATTATTTTTTAAAAAAATTTATATCTATTAATACTACTAATTTAAATTAAAATCTGAAAAAAATTAACATTACATATATCTATACATAATGAATAATTTAATAATAAGTACATACAAAATATACACATTAATTACACCAATTAAATTTTTTATCATAAGTAAAACACTAAATAAATGTTTATAAAAAGGAAATTGTAATTCTTTAAATATTTAATGATTTGTTTATAAAAGAGAAAGAGAGAAATAATTTAGTAATTAAATATTAAATTCACTTTTATTATTTTTATCTTTCATGAATGAACTATCAAATATTATTATTTTTATCTTTCATGAATGAACTATCAAATAATTGAGGCGATTCAAAGTAAAACAAAAAGGAAGAAATATTATTTTTTGGTACAATGAAAAGAATGTTTTATTATCATTAGTTGATGGTCATGTACGTTCTAATAAGTTTTTCTTCCATGAATTCATTGTGCCAATGAATTCATATTACTTTCAGTGACAGGAGTCATAAAATAGTTGCATTTATGAGTGTCAAAGAGAGTAAGTTCATACAGCCATTGGTTTCATTATAAAATAGTTGCATTTATGAGTGTCAAAGAGAGTAAATTCACACGGCCCTTGGTTTCATTATGGGGGCGGCGCATTACTATGGGCACACGGGGCGGCGAAGAAGGAGTACGAATAGCTGTGTTTGTGGTGAGGTAAAATATATCTGATTTAAACTTAAAAATATAAGTGGTTTGGTTTTTTTTTTATGATAAGTTTTAAAAAAAAATTTATTTTATTTAATTTCAAACAGTTTACCTTAAATTGATTTTTTTTCTTTCCAAATTACAAGTAAAAAAATGAGTATTATTATTGTAAAAATACTGTAAAATAATAGATTTGATATTAAATATAATAAATAATATACTTAAATTTAACATTATGTAATAACAATGATCACATTTATGGATTATATTTGATATATATGAAATAGCAACAAAATAAATTAAATTAATAAGTATTATTAAGAAAAAAAATTAAAAAATTATATATATACAATATATCATACTAATAAAAAATAAATATATATTAAAATTTATGATTGCAATTTATAATAAATATTTTAGTTAGTATTGAGTTATTCTTTTTATAGAATGATTTTTTAGAAGGAGGCATAGGAGGCATGTATTATATATGGGATGATAACTTACCAAAAATGATTTGGCTTGATACTTGATTGAATGATTAAATTTCATTTCGGTTCTATTAGACAATTATACTTGACTTCCTCCTTATTGTGCAAGCTGACTTCCTTATTATACAAGGCTACTATTTCTGATTATGATTGTGAGTAGAAATGACAATCGATAAGATATGAAGATATAAGTAGAGTAAGATATGGATAAAATAATATAGTACCTGTTCCCATATCCGCCGCTGTTTAAATAAATTGTTCTGTTGTAACGTTGGAATTTGCGGTTAAATTTAAAAAATTTATAAATATTTTAAGGTGAATAGGTAGAAAAGAAATACAACACCTATTAACAAATTAACAACTTCTACAACAACCATATAAGTAAAAACAATTACTTTAAACTAATAATTAAAAAACAAAAAATTTAGTATATAATAACAAAACATTAAAACAAATAATAACATGTTAATTATCAAAAATAGAAAATTCATAATATAAAGCTTAAAATATTATAATGTAGATATATATAATAATGAGGAATTTTTATTCATTAATTTTAGATGAGTAATCAATTATATTTGATCAAATTTTAAAATGTGTCTACAAATGAACTAAACTAATAAATTTGGAAGTGCTATTATTTAGATATTGAAACTATTTGACAAATATTCTAGGAAGTACTAACTACTGCAGATAATGGATAATGAAACTATACTTGTGACTATGGAAATTTGGTTAAGGATATGCTACTTTATGAAGTGTTTTTAATATGTGATTTAGCATTTTTATTGACTTAAATATCAATTAGTATAGTAACTAAAAAAGATGAGAAAAATTCTGATATGAGTAGAACATCATGTAAATTGGTATGAATATAGCATCATATAAATTCATTGGTATGGTAAAATATCATGTAAATTTTGATATGGGTAGAAGATCATGTAAATGTAAATTGATAGGGATATAGCATCATGTACCTTGATATGTGTACAGGGACTAAAATTTATTTTTCTAATTTTTTTAATTATTAAAATTGTACTTTTTTTATTAAGGGCCCAATTTTTAAAATTAGAACAGGACCTCCAAAATCTATTACTATTTACAAACATATTTTCGTGATGATTTACTTATATGTTTATTTTTCTGGAGGATTTGAAAATTATGAAATGAATGACATAAATTCATTGATTTGTTTGAAATAAAAATGAGAGGTACATAGACATTAGATAGTAGAGAGTGAGAGAAATAGTAGATAGAGATGCATAAGATAGTAGAGAGACATATGTGTATTTAGAAAAACAAAATCAAGTATTTAAAAAATATTTTTTCAAACAGACATGTTTTCTTGAAAATCATTTTTATGTCCTTTAAGGTAATTTTTTAGTTTAAAAAAATTATTTTTATAAAATTGTATACAAACAGATTAAAAATTATTGTAAAAAAAAATCATTTTTATAATAGTAAACAAATGAGAGTTAAAAAAATCATATTTTAAAAAATATCTAAAAAATAATTTCTAAATTATTTACCCTACCCATTACGGGTTTTCTTTTGCGGGTATCCACTGGGTTTGGGTCTAATTGCCATGTCTAATTGTGAGGATCATCTTGTGTGGAAATTAAATGATTCTAGTATTTTAAGTTTTAAAGAAGCTTATTTATTTTTCAAGTATTTGGGCCAAAAAATTCCTTGTTTCAAATCCATTTGGCATAATAGCATTCCTCCTTCCATGTCTCTTAATTTGGAAGATTTCTACATAACAAGATGTCTACTGATGATAATTTAATTTCTCATGATTGTCAAATTGTCTCTAGATGTAAGCTTTGTTATTGTGCAATGCATACCAACACTCACCTTTTTCTATCCTACTCATTTGCTACTAGGATATGGAGTTGGGTAAGCTTTATTCTTCATGGTTCAGCAACTTCTTGTTATTTGTACAAAGATTAGTCTCTTTAGTTTTAAGATGTTATTTTGGCCAACATCATTTTTACTATTGACATTATTTGGTATTGCAAAAATCAAGTCCGCTTTGATGACAAGATTTTTTCTTTTCACATTGTCATCAACCAAATTATTGTCAATGTCTTTTTAACTGGAAATCACACTTCTAGCACATTCTCCAATTTTATGCAAGAAATTCAAATACTCAAGTCATTCCAAGTTAGAACTCACTCCTAAGGCTCCTAACATCAAGGAAGTATTTTGGCATCCTTCAAAGCTTATTAGATTAAATATTAAACTGATGGTGCTACTTCTAGTTGCCCTAAGTTGTTTTGTAGTGAATTTAGAGATTACAGCTACGTTGCTGCCGAGCTTACTAAGATTATTGTTGCTATTGAAATAGCGTACAAGATTGGGTGACACTCATATGGATTGAATGTGACTCTCAATTGAAAAATCTAGTTTTCAGGAATCATAGCCTTGTTATTTGGTCTATTATAAATAAATGACTTAATTGCCTTGAGTTGATTAAAAGGATGAGATTTATTATCTTTCATATTTTTAGAAAATGTAATCAATGTGTTGATATGATTACTAATTTGGGACTTCACATTGCTAACAACATTTGGTGGGATACTTTTGTAGAACAAGAAACACAAAAAAGAGGGGGGGGGGGG